>CM022951.1:11366727-11512682 GCA_012931725.1 Litsea cubeba
AGAATTAACAAAAACTATGTAAATCAAATAAAATAACTATACTAGCACAAGATGAATCATATATTAGGGCTTAGATTGCAAACAGTTAAGCACTTATCACTGGTAGACATAGTTAGTGCCACGAAACAAATATCCATCATGAATACTGAAGTACGGATGTTGAGCTTGTTCGCCATTGAGAATATCAGTGAAGATGTGGCCAAAATCTTTATCTGTAGGATACTCTCGACGAATTTCTTCGAAGCCCAGAATAGTGATAGACAAGAAATTCAATAAATGCTTACGGCGGCTCCACGCATCTGCAACTTGACTTTCTTTACCGGCCTTGTGTCGGATGACAAAGTGAATTCCTGAAGCTAGGAGTTGCACCTTGCACAATGTGCACGCAATTTCTGCTTAGAATGTAAATTCTTAAGGGCTTCATGATTAGAGAATGGAACAAACTTCTCCGATTAAATAGTGTCTCCGATGACGGGGAGTCTACACCACAGCATATAGCTTGAGTTCATAAGGAGAATATGTCTTCTTGGATTCATTGAGCTTCTCATTGTAGAAGGTGATAGGATGACTTTCTGAACTAAGCACGCCTCTAATACCAGCATTAGATGCATCACAATGAACTTCAAAAACCTGATTGAAATTTGGAAGGCATAAAACCGGAGATTCTGTCATCTTGCGTTTGATTTGAAATGCACGGGCACCCGCACTAGTCCATTTGAATGCCTTGTTTCATACAGTCAATAATAGGTTCCATTATGCTACAAAACTACCTAATAAAACGCCTGTCTTGTTGCAAGCCCATGGAAACTTCGAACCTCATATAAAGTTGTCAAAGTGGGCCAATCAATAATAGCGTTCACTTTGGCGAGATCCACCTCTACACCTCAAACAGTAATAACATAACCCAAGCAAAGCACAGAATCAGTCATAAAAGAGCACTTCTTGAGGTTGATGTAAAATTTGTCATGACACAGGGTGCTAAGCACACACCTCAAATGATCAAGGTGTTCTTTCTTTGACTTGTTGTATATCAAGATATTATCAAAATAAACCACAACAAATTTGCCAAGAAAGGGGCGCAATAGCCGGGTCATCACACGCATAAAAGTGCTTGGTGCATTAGAGAGACCAAATGGCATCACTAGCCACTCATAGAGGCCATCTTTTGTTTTGAATGTTGTTTTCCATTCGTCACCTGGTCGGATGCAAATCTGGTGGTAGCCGCTGAGCAGATCAATTTTGGAAAAGATAGCGGATCCATGCATCATATCTAACATATCGTCTATCCGAGGAATAGGAAAACGATACTTCACCGTAATTTTGTTGAAGGCACGACTGTCCAAGCACATACGCCAGCTTCCATCCTTCTTTGGTGTAAGGAGGGCTGGAACAGCACAAGGACTTAGGCTCTCCTTGATGTACCCCTTTTGCAATAAGTCATCAACTTGGCACTTCAACTCGGCATGTTCACTTGAGCTCATCCGATAAGCAGGTAGATTTGGCAAAGATGTTGCAGGAACTCTAAGCCTATAGCATGTTGTAAATCTCACATTGGGGGTAGCTCTTGCATATCTCGCATTGGAGGTAGCTCTTTTGGTAGTTCATTAGGAGTCAAATCAGAGAAATAATGAACACAGGCTTGAGCTTCAGTAGGAATACAGGAATACGAATCTTAGGAGGCTCCTCCACTTGCTTAGTGAATAATGTAAACATCACATTTTGCTCTTTGGTTTCTTCCTCAAATTTACGCATAGTGAGAACATGTGGATTGGATGTAGTAGGAGTTGCTAGAGAAAATGCTACTAGTGGCAATGGAAGAAGGTCCACCATTTGTCATTTCCACTTGAAAGAATGCATATGCTTCTTTTGATCAGTAATTACCTCTCAATCGAAGAGCCAAGGCCAACTAAGAAGTATATGAGCAATGTTCATTGGAATTACGTCACACCATATTTCATCTTCATAAATGCCATTTTGAAAGAAATCAAACATCGGCGGGTCAAAGGAATGGAATGATCATTTACCCATGGAACCTTGTAAGGCTTCGGGTGTTTTTCAATAGGCAATTCAATTTATCAATCACTTCCTAAGCAACAATATTCATAGCACTTCCCCCGTCAATAATTAAATTACTCAGCTTACTTTGCATCTCACACACATCCGGAAGATCGAAGTTCTCCACCGATCTTCTTCTTCTTGTTCATTGTTGGTAAGAAGTCAGCATATGATAAGTATAGGACTGCCTTCTTCTACAGTGGTAGTGCCTCTAGGAAGAGGATCTGACCGTCCTTCTTGCTAAGTGTCCTGCTGTTCATCCGCTGGGGATTCTCAGGGGTGGTTCCATCTCAATGTGTTCATCATAATAGGTTTATTTTTCACAATAATAAAGATTTAGAACCTATGGGCAATCAATGGCAAAGTGACCGGGTTGACCACAACACCAACAATCGTCATTCCGCCGATCCTGCCTTGGAGGTCCACGTCCTAGTGGCATGGCACCCCGCTGGTTTTGTGCAAAAGGATGTTGATTAGGCTGGTTGGGTTGCTGCCTCTGTGGTGGACGATAACCTTGTAGTGGAGCACAGTTATTCTGGAATTCTGGAGTTGGGCGATAACCTTGTGGGGGAGCATGATTATTTTGCATATCAAGAACTCTACGAGTCATTGATTCTCCGGTTTGAGTGGGGGAGCATGATTATTTTGCATATCAAGAACTCTACGAGTCATTGATTCTCCGGTTTGAGTACGTAAGCATCTCATATTTGGTGACCGTAATTCCAGTTCAACTCTTTTTGCCTTGTTATATATTTCATCAACTGTATCAAAATCATACATGAGGACCTCACGCTTAATTTCTTGGCGCAAACCAGTTCAATTGCGTCTGATGAAAGTCCGGGATCCAAACCCTAAAAGGGGGGGGTGAATAGGGTGAGCTTGACTTAGTGTAGGGCTGTCAAAATGCCACACGATCCGTTAACACAACACAAACCCACACGATATTAATGGGTTTGGGGGCCTCTTAACGGGTTCGTGTCGTTAATGGGTTGGACCTAGAGGTGGCAATCGGATCGGGTTGTGCTTCGGACCCGTTTATTAAACGGGTTATACAAGTCTAACCCGCATCCAACCCGTTTAACCCGCACCCACAACGGGTCAACCCGACCCGACCCACTTAAACTCGCATAACCATTGGGGTCAGGTCGACCCGCAGAACCCACATCCATCTAGTAAATCAATCGACTCAACCATGGTTCCCTGCTTGACCAAAACTGACTTTTAAGCTCAAATTTAGTCTAATCTCATTTCAACAATCATTTGATGAGCATTACTGTTGCTTTCTATTAATAAAAAGCGTGGGGTTGAATTGGTTAAGGTCCATTTATTCTTTTTTAGCATATGCATTAAACATCAAATTCAATTTTAGCTTAAATAAGCGGGTTATGCAGGTCAAGTGGGTCAACCCTAACCCGACCTGCTTAATTGCGGGTCATGAATACTTGACCCATGACCGACCTGCCTATTAAACGGGTCGGGTTAAACGGATAATACGCAGGTCGGGTCGATTTGGCGGGTCGGGTCATATTTTGCCACCTCTAGTTGGACCCTTAACCCGTTAAATTAGTGGGTCGTTAACGAATAAAACCGGTAACTCATTAACAACCCGATACAACCCGCCAAATGATAAATGACATAAATTATAAAATACAGAGGGGTATTTTGGTAAGTTTGAAAAGGTTTAAGTGAAACCCTAAAACCCACATATAAAAGATCCTTTTTTCTAACTCATTCACTCTCATTAGCAAAAGAGTGTGTTAATTGACATGGTCCGAAATAGACAAAATTATTTAAAGGGTTAGCAGGTCGTGTTGTGTAACCCATTAAATAAATGGGTTGTGTTCGTGTTTGATTTTTGGACCTGTTTATTTAATGGGTCATGTATGGGTTGAGGTGATTCTAACACGAATTTGTTAATCCGCAACCCGAATTCGTTAACACAACACGATTGACAGCCCTAACTTAGTGACCAATTATGCCAAATCTTAACTTCTTTAAATCAGTTAGTCACAAGTGATGATCATGAAACTAAGTGCGAAGCTATAAAGAACAAGCACCACAAATCAAATACCATTACACAAAGATTTATAGTGGTTCGGCCTCAATGCCTACATACACTACCGGCTTGTGTTCCTACACCCCACCAACATTCCACTATCTATGCTTTTCAATAGGCTAAGTAATAACCTTTACAAAATGCTTTCTAAGGCTAAGCAATAACCTTACAATATGCTTTCCAAGGCTAAGCAATGACCTCTTGGGTTTTATGGTTCACCCCTAACCTTTAAACTTATGCATTTCTAAGGCTAAGCACTAACCTATGCAACCAAAAGGTTGGTTCTCTCTCTAAGTAGTGTCTAGGATACACTTGATGGAGATACAAATTAAGCTCAATTACAATGCCTCTTAATTAGGTGAATATGAAAGTGAAAATCTAACTCACACATACATTATATGAATGCAAAGATGAATGCTCAATGTGTACGCATGATGTCCTTAATCAATTTGAACATGAAAGCTCATAAATGTATGCCAAACGCTTTTAAAAGTTTTAGCTCATAAAAATATTTTTATTGAGGCAAGAATGCTAATCACATGTTAAAAACAACTTGTAAAAGATATACCTATCTAGTTCAAGCAAGTTGTGAAATTTTAAGAAGAAAACATGTGATGCATGAGGTCTTCAATCAAATTTAAAAATGTAGCTCAATACATGCATGCATAAAGCATTTGAAAGTGTAAATCACAAAAAGATATTTGATTGAAGTGAAAAGACAAATCACATGTAATTTAAAAACCAACTTGAAAAGGATATGCCTATCAACGCAAAGCAAGTTGTGTGAAACTTTAAAACCAAATACATGTGATTTGTGAGTGTTGTTAAATCCAAAACATAAGATACATTTAAAGTGATTTCTTGTGATGGAAATCAACAACCAAAGATTCAACCAAATATATGAATCAAGTTACATGTGCTTTCAAATGTGATAATAAAACATGATTCACTTAGATATACCAATTTGAGTCCAACTTGGTGTGAATCAAGGTGATGCATCCAAAACAATAAATCAATTCATATTTATATTCATGTTAAAGATACAACAAATCATAGTTAACATGCTAAAATAGATTTACCAATAATTTAAGCAAAGCATGAAAACATATGATAAGGAAAACAAAGCTTACATATATGATTTAACTAATGGTCCTGACCTGTAATATTGGGAACTTAATGGTAGTACTGATGGACGAACTGTATAATGAGATAATGTTAATAAAGTGTATAGAGAAGCGGAATGTACAATGGTATGCATTTTTAACTGTTGGGAATCACAAGGATGGATTAGTTATACCCAAACTCCATGACTCATACCCTTGACTAATATTGTCTCATATTAAATATAATGTGCAGATTCCTGCAATGTTTTAATGATCAACTGTGTTCAGATTTATGCAAGGTTTTAGTGTCTAGTTTATGTTCAGATTTCTGCAAGGTTTTAGTGTCCAGTTTATGTTCAGATTTCTACAAGGTTTTGTGTTCAGATTAATGTGTAGATTCTTGCAATGTTTTAGTGTTCAATTTATGTTAAACTTTCTGCAGGGTTTCGCGTCCATAATAACATGGAAAATTCTGGTTATGGGTTTGTTTACAAGGCTGGAAATCTGATTTCCAACTTTCTGTTTTGCTCATGTTAATATAGGGTCTTTTTCATTAAATTTGTTCATGGAATGAGTTACTTTGTGGGTGTTGAATGGAGTTCTGCATGAGGATATGAGAGCTCAGGATGGTGTATGAATGGAGGTGGAAGTGAATAAAAGTGATGAAGGCAACAACTTGCGAAAGAGCAGAGAAATCTGAAATGGACAGGCTCAAATATCAGCCCAGGCTGCTCGAGCGGACCAGGCCACTGCTTGGCTACATGCAGGCCAAGGGCCAGCTCGCTCGTGCAAGCCTCTGCTTGCTCTAGCGAGCCAAGCCCTGGAACAGTCCGCTTGAGCGGAGGATAACCCGCTCGAGTGGACCTGAATGCTGAACCAGGGTAGCTTCTTGCACCCCGTTTATTTCTTGTTTGGATCCTAAGCTAGGATTCTTGGAAGCTTGGGGGATGGGAATTTAACTTCCAAACACTTGGTATCATGGAAATAAAAAAGGGAATTAAGAGAAACGTTTGATTTTGAATTACCCGGGGTATTATTTTGAATTTAGTAAGTCTCATGGGGCACTTGGAGACATGATTCCAAGCTTTAGCTTCCCTTTTTGACCCTCTAGCCTTCCTTAGCCCATTCCCCTTTGTTTGGCCTCAAAATACCTCAAGGAGTACCTCTTGGATCCTCTATTTTGGCCTTGGAACGAGCTACTTATATAGAAAAAGTTGCCCAACGGCTAGCCAGTCGGTCAACCGACTTACAGTTTGGTTAATTGTAAGTCAGTTAACCGAACTCGCAACGGTCAAAAAACGGCTAGTTTGACTATTCTGCAACTTGAACCGAAATGGGTTTGGTTCAAGGTTCGGTTAACCGACATCCAGAGCTCGGTTAACCGAATTACTGTAGCAAAAGTACTGTAGCACCAAAAAGTTTTTGCCTTTTAAAAAGATTTAAGCAAAAAGCTACTCCAAAGTTATTTGCTAGTGGAAGTTCTTGGCCATGGAAATCATGCTAGATTCATGTTTAAATCAATCCAAAAGTGTTTTCAACCACATGAACCTATCAATATTCAATACCTAAGATGCTTACAAATCTAGGCCAAAGGCTTGCATGATTCAAAAATCTCATTTTTCAAAACTTAATGCATCCAAGTTTAAAATCCAAAACATGCATGTAACATAAGTTCTAAAAGTTTTAAAACAATGCATGTGAAAATCAAGATTTCAAGTTTTTTAGAATCAATGCTCATGTGAAAATTCGAATGACGCTAAAATGATAATGCATCCATCAAATTGCAACACACAAATCCCTAACAGTTGACAAGTTCCCGATCATCCTCTCGACTTTGCACCAAACCAAGCCTTTTCCCACTAGGTGGGCTATATGGATTTGACGACGCCAATTAAATCTGTTTATGGGCCTGTCCTCTGTTGATCCATGTAGGCAAGGTCATGTTTAATAGTTTCTTTCCAACTTCTCTGGGGTCTCCCTCCCTCTCTCCTACTCCTGGCAATCTCCATGCTTTCCACACCTTTAACAGGTGCCTCCGTTGGACGCCTTCTAACATGGCCGAACCATCTCAGTCGATTTCTCTCATTTTATCTCCAATCGGTGCTATTCCTACTTTGCCCCTAATCTCCTCATTCCTAATCCTATCTCTCCTTTGTGATCCCGCACATCCATCTTAGCATTCTCATCTCCACAACTTCCATCTTCTTGACATGATATGCTTTACTGCTCAACACTCTGATCCATATAACAACGCTGGTCGTACCGCCACCTATAATACTTTCCTTTAACCTTGAGGGGACTTTCCGATCACGCAAGACCCCCGAAAGCACTCCTCCATTGGTCCACCCGGCCTGAATCCTGTTACTTACATCAGTATCAATCCCTCCATCCTGTGCACAATAGATCCAAAGTACCTAAAGTTTTCTTTCTTTACAATCTTTGTGTGCCCAAAACTTACTTCTATGTTACCAGGTGTCCTACTTGACTAAACTGCATTCCATATATTTCGATTTGCATCGACTTAGCCTAAACCCTTGTCTTTATGTTTCCGCCACAATTCTAGTTAGCACTCACTCCTTCTCTCGTCTCATCCACTAAACAATGTCATCTGCAAATAGCATACACCACGGCACCTCATCCTGGATATGTCTTGTAATCTCATCCATAACTAGGGCAACAAGTACGGGCTTAACGTTGAGCCTTGTTGTAGACCAATCGTGATAGGAAAAACTCCTTAGTTTCGCCGCCAGTCGTCCTTATAGATGTCACGACTCTATCATACATATCCTTTATCGCCTCAATATATGCGACCACACACTCTTTTCTTTTCCAGAACTCTCCAAAGAAATCTCCCTAGGAACCCGGGCATAGGCCTTCTCCAAGTCAATGAACACCATATGTAAATCCTCTCTTGCCTGCTCTATATTGTTCCATTAACCTCCTCAAGAGAAGATAGCCTCATGGTTGATCTCCCAGGCATGAAACCAAATTGATTCTCTGAAACATTTGTTGTTCTTCTTAGTCTTCTCTCAATAAACTCTCTCCCATACCCATAATTCATCGTATGGCTCATCAATTTAATCCCGCGGTAGTTCGCACAGTTCTGAATATCTCCTTTGTTCTTGTATATGGGTATAAGAATATTTTTCCTCCATGCATTAGGCATCTTCTTGCTCTTTAGCACTACATTAAAAAGCTGTGTCAACCAACTAATGCCATCCTCCCCCAAGCACCTCCAGACTTTTGCACCGAATAATATAATCATTAAACTTCTCTGTGTACTCATCTAATGATAAGGTGTCATGCCTGAAGACAAAGAACTCTTGCGGAAGTATATCCAAATAATTAGAGGGCAGGTACTTTACCTTCAAGCTTTTCGCACATGCCGTCCCGCCTATTGATGACGGGCCGTCCCATGTCGAAATTATTATGATCAATGTCGTGCCACCATGCTCTCACTAAACCCTTAAGCTTGGCCTTGACAAAGGTCACACACTGTGCATTATCCATATGGTAATAATTGAAATAGTCTTCAAGAAAGTTGAGCCAATCAATAAAAGCCTTCGAGTTGAGGCGTCCAGAGAAATCAGCCACTTCAACTTTGTCTCGTCCGGTAATATCATCATCTTTGGGTGCCACTGGCACATCCTCAGGGTCTTTTTCAGAAAAAAAAAAAAAGACGCTCGTTAGAATCATGAATGGACTCACGTTTGTTGGCATCAGCTTGCCAAGGTACAATTTGTGAATACCCGTACTGGAAGATACTTCAGTTGTTGATTTCTACAAAGATGTGAACCCAGTCTCTAATGCAAGTACCCTTTCAGAAAGCCCAGTTTCCAATGCATGTACCCGTTCAGACAATTCAGATAGCATAGCATCTCATTGGTGGTCATAAAGTTTTTCCCGAAATGTTTGGCCACTTTGAGTAGACATGATTGAAGAAAAATTATAACTTGCAGTTTTTTTTTTCACCTAATTGTTCAAGTCAGGCTCAGTCTCCACGTGTGAAGTCGACACGTGACTTTCTCTTGTCTCGACTGATGTGCAAAGAGGAGAATAAAGGAGCGAAAGAACCTTTCCCTTTCTTTTACTGTGATGGAGACCCGATGAAGGGATGGGAGGCTCCTGGCAACCTTGTTGCCGGTTGGAGACGGAATCGATGTTGAAGATAATGGTGATGTAGATGAAGATAAAGATGCTGGTGATGGTTTTGGAGAAGCTCGATGGGCGGAGGCAGCGATGGTGCTGGGCTCTGGTGGTGATGGCATTGCTGCCTCAGAGATCACATGGCCGGCTGGTTCGACTGAGATGAAGATGGCGACATCCACAGGTGCCAAGTATGCATCTTCTTGATCTCCGTCTTCTCTTCCTTCTCTTGCTGCTTCTTTGTATATTTTTTTTCCTTCTTGTTTGGGTATCGGCGGAAGTTTTTTTTTTTTTTTTTTTGTGGCTGGAATGGATGTCGGTTGTTGGTAACTGAGATGAAGTTGAAGGGGAATCGGCAATTTAGGGTTTTGGCAAAGGATGGTTTTGATTTGGGCATTTTGCGGATTGGGGGAAACTTTGGGCCTTAGGGTTTCAGTGATTTATAGATATTGGTGGAAGGGAATTTGGGAGACTATTGGAATAGGTTCGGTTGGAATTGTGGGGTAGGTTTCAATGGACTGGAGGATGGATTTGGTTGGTAGGGATGAATTGGGTGGGGCGGCAGAGATGGGTGCGTGGGGTGGGTTTTGGATGATGAGGGTGAGTGGACGGAAAGGATCGGAGAGCATGGGTTACCTCGACTCGATGATCAGGGCAGCGATCCAAGATTGGATCTGCTCTGATACCAATTTGATGCAGCCCGAGAATAGACCAAACCCACAGCAGGGATTTGGCCGAATCCGGATGAATTCAAACAGCCAAGAATGCACGCACAATGAACAAAGCCAAAACACTAATCAAACTAGAACTCAATTCTTCAATTCAATAATAAGAGGTATCGATCCCTAAAGGGGATTTACATATTTATAGAGAAGATTAAAGGTCTTTCCAATCCTATTAAGATTCTAATTGCTAAACATAGATTCAAAGATAAGAAACCTACTAATCTAAAATACTAAAGCAATTAGCAAGCTACTAAAGCGGATAACTTCCCCAAACAGTCAGCCATTCCGTTGGATTTGCGGGTTGTTCCAATGGGTGGTCAGGTTGTCCAGGTAGCTCACGGGCTGGGCCCGGTGGACTTTGGCTTGGCTCGACCTGCACCAGTAAGTGGCACCTGTATCAAAGTACTGAGTATAATCTTCAGTCGGCGAGTGAGTTTACTACCATGGCAGCGAGTTTAGGTGGTGGGATCCAACCTTGATAGGCATAACGCAACCTGTGAAGGCAGTCAATAGCGAGATGTTCCAACCGGCTCACAGATTTGACAGGTTGGATGAGGCAATGGGCCGATCGGCCTCTAGAGGGATGATCGCCACTGCAACCAAAGCCTACATGTCCTTGACCATGACCACAAAAGCCATGTGGCCCTTTACGATTACCACGACCATGAGTGGTAACAAATACAGTTACGGGTTCAGCTGTAGTGTGCAAGAATTTGGGATTCTTTCAATGCTTAATTCCCCACAAATGAGAAGAGTATGCAGTTCTTCTAGAGAAACCAGGTCTAAACCTGAGTGGGTTCGAATAGAGGTCTTAATGGACGACAATCAGCAGGGAGGGAGTCCATCTATTACTAACTTAAATGGCCATATTTACAATATCATACAGCAGATTTTCAACAACTTGCAAAGTCCATGAGTCAACTGACCAGATTTACATTCTCACACAGCAGATTTACAACAACTTGCAAAGTCTATGAGTCAACTGGAGGCCATTTACATGGCAAATTTACATCAATATGAGTTGGCTGGAGGATTGATTTTAGATGATAAGGATTGGGTGAAATGGGATTGTCTATTACTAACTTGTCTGTCACATAACAAAGAGACTATCCACAACGGCTAATATCATTCCCTTCTCTCAAAATGCACTTTCTTTTCTTTCCCTTCTTCCTTCTTGCTTGCTACCTTAGGTTGAATTGTAACAACCTAATATGTTCAGTTCATTGCACTGATATACTAACTTTATGGACTCAATTCATTTATTAAAGAACAAAATTTTCAAAAAGCAAGAAATTTCAGCACCCTCTAACATACCTGCTAGTAGAGCACAATGCAACCCTGCACAACAACAATTACCATTTTGTGAGAAAAAGTTTGTGGCATCTGCTACCTACTGAAAATAGACATACTCACCATAGCTTAAAAGTGCATGTCCAGGAACAAGCCTGCGCAAGAATAACGAATATCAGCTCTAACAAACTAAAACAATTTTCTTCTGCAAAAGAAATTTACCTTTAGGGCCTGTTTGGATAGGCAAAATATAGAGTAGAGTGAAGTTAAATGGGCCCCAACAGTCTAAAATTTCAACTCTACCCTGTTTGGATGAGTCTAGCGAAGTAATGTTCTCAGCCACATGTACTTCATTTCACTTCAACTCTAAATGCTTCCATTTCCTGAGTAAAGTGGATTCCACTCCAAACCTAACTTCACAATAAGCATCCCAATGGAGTGAAGTGAAGTACTCTACTCTAAGTCTCTAACTTCAACCTACTTCCCCTCTACTTCACTCCTCATGCGAAATCCACTTCATTTTACTTCACTCCTCATTTATCCAAAAGAAGCCCTAAGTGCAATGGGCAAGTAAATGCATAGTTTCAGACAGCCATTTCTTTACATGTAAGATCCATGGTTCAGTGACCCAGACCATTGACATGATTCCCATGTGAGTTCGTGATACCACAAATATCTCCAAGAATGGAAGTTCCCAATCCCTCAATTGGTAGCATATAAGATGCCTAGAAGAGTATCGCATGCTTTAGATTTTCTTTTTTGAAAGGTCAAACATAGAAGAATTAGAAACTTCTATTGCTGGACACAATATTGGGGTCATCATAAGAATGACAAGACCACTGAACCATGGGCCCCTCAATGTTCAGAAATTATCATCTAAGCAAATCATATATTTGAAACACAGCAGGACTCAACAACCCCTCTTTGCAAAATTAATTACAAACATGATATAAGAAGGAACAGCGATAGTACCTATAGAGAAAAACGATATCTCCAACATTTGTATTGTTGTTGTCAGGTCTCAAAACACTCATGGTGTAAAACTTGATGTTCTCTGACTGGAAAAGTTAATCTATCATGTTCCTCATCATGAATTGTAGAAAGAACTCAGAAAATATGAGTAATAGATGTTGAGTTATGTGGACCTTTAACAAAATCTGCTCATTAAATATCTCAGTTAAATGTGTGCAGACAAGAACCTGAAGACCAACAGAATAGATACTGTTACGTATGTTAATCAAAGCAAATACTTAAAACATTGCATGGGATTTTCACAATCCACTAGTTCCATGAAAGAAAAGCAAAAAATTATTTGTAGTTATGAAATCAATTGGAGAAACAGTTTCCAAGTTACAGTTCATAAAAAGACCATTTTTCATGCTTTCATCAAGCAAGGGTTCCTATGTAAAAAACTACATTTGAAAGGGAAAGAAAATGGGAAGTAGTTTCAGAATACTTCTACCAAACCTTTGGAGGATTCTCACAGCTGGCAAAATGGTTTATAGCTCCACCAAGAAGGCCAATGCCATCTGAAAGATGCGGGAATAAAGAGAGACTTCATTAACTACACATATTTAACATGCTATACTATAGATGCTAGTAGCCTAGTAGAAATAGAGTTGATTGATGATGGATGCATAGCCTCACCTCCTGTTAGAGTACCTTTACCAAATTCATCCAACAAACATAAAGATTGCGAAGTTGCCTGCCTACACAATGTCTTCACTGTCAATGCATAATGAAATGCCTGAAACATATAAAAATGTAAATCTCTCTTTTATATGTGTATGAAAGACTGATGCATGACGGACCGAGGTCCTCATGGGTCGACCAAGCCTTTGAGCCCAGCGCCCTGTTTTATCTTATTTAGCATTCTTATTTATGTTTAAGAATGTTTTTAAGTTGGATGTTTTAATCTTGGCCGTTAAAAGTGTTTAGATGGCCAGGATTAGTTCCAGGTTTTTTATTTTACCTATGTAAAGACACGTGATGCCTCGTTTTTGAGGTTTAGATTATGATTAAGGAAACTCCAAGCTTTTGGGGATCTTCTCCAGCTTTCTTTTCTCACATATGATAGGGAGTTTGGCGTGGGACCAATATTCAGGTGTGAGTCCTGATCTATTCCAGATTATTTCCATCTCTCCTGCTCGTCCCGAATCTCATACACCCAAAACTTTGAATTTCATTAATCATAATCTAAACCTCAAATGACGCATCGCATGTCTTTATATAGGTAAAATTTAAAAAAAAAAAAAAAAAAAAAAAAAAAAAAAAAAAAAAAAAAAAAAAAAAAAAAAAAAAAACGGAACAAATCCTGGCCATCTAAACACTTTTAACGACCAAGATTAAATCATCCAACTTAAAAACAATCTTAAACAAAAATAAGAACTCTAAATAAGATAAAACAGGGGCGCTGGGCCCAAAGGCTTGGTCGATCCATGGGGACAGAGAGCTAAACCTTACAAAAGAAGGGCCCGCCCATTGGTCTAACTGCAATTCAAGTACCAAAACTTGATTGGACAGATCATAGAAAAAGATTACTGAATTCGCAATAACAAACAGTTCCCGTTAGATTCAGCTTTTCATATAAGGGACCCACCTTAAAAAAATCCAAGCTGCCCAATCACCATCCCTAAATTGATAGACACCCCACAAAAATTTCTGCTTGAAGCAACATTTACTTTTGGATTAGCATTGGACACTCTTAGAGAACATGCGTAAATAATGCGTTCCAGTCCAAAAGTAAAAAATCACAAGGAGCAGTGGGAAACTTTAGCTTATTGTACAGAATACAATTGCACATCTAGCCTTCACTTTTTCAAAAGCTAGGCTAAAAAATGTGCCTTTGAAAAGAGGTCCAGCCCTGATCATTTCTGTATATTTATATGATGATAAGGGAAAAAATAAACATTCAGATTTCAAGAAATACCTAAGCATCAACCCTACTTGATGCAGATCAATCATAAATGTTGATTGTTGAGCAGTCATAAGCTTGCTTCCAGTTGCACAGAATATCCTAAATCAGAGTCCATTCAGTTACAGCAGAAAAGAATATATTCAGATTTAAATACTATCAGATTACATTAGTACATGACAGAATACTGTAATATTGAAATGTAGTAGTTGTTGTGCAGTGTTTGAAAGTTGAATTATTTGGCAGTTTCTGAATATCTCAATATATACTGCAATCAAGATTTACCCTTTCTCAAGACAACTATGCAGTATTTGTGTGCGCGCGCGCGTGAGTGTGTGGAAAAGGCTAAGGAGACGAAGGCATATGCAAAACGAAGAAATGAAGGTTGTTGATAGGCCTGATAAGAGTGGAGAGGTTTTCGGGAAGACTAAAAGATATTTATTCCAAAACTGCCCTCTTCTCTTCTCTTTTTCCAATTATGGCCTTTTTCTCTCTCATCCTAACAAATCAAAGTGAGATATGAAATTTATGGTGGGCCACGCTTGTTATAAACCTAAATTGCTCAAATTGACGTCCCCTCTTTTATAGAACTTGGACAAATTTTACAATAATATTAGTTAGCCCACCATGAGATTAAAATTGTAACAAACACATGAATAAACCAAAACTTTCTACACCTTTTCATGATTTTTTACTATTTTAATCATGACTCTTTTACGCGGTTTTTGATGATTTTATTAGGTAGATTCAAAATGCATGAACTCAACTTTATTTTCAAACTTGATTCTTACTTAGAAGGAGATCCAATTTTTATTTAAATTCAAACCTGATTTTTGGTCAGAGTATATAAGCCAACTTAAAATGGGTCAAATATTGGACATGAATATTCTTTACTTAATTTTTAAGTTCAAAATAATTAAAAGTAATGAATGATCAAGTAATTTAAACTGGGTTTGAAACTGTGCTTGACTTAAGTAAAAATCAGGTTTGAGTACGAGGTTAAGTTGGAGTTGTTCATCTAACTTAAATACAAAATTGTGAAATATTAAGACTTATCTTAGTCAAGTTACATGATCTGAATAAATTTGAAGTTGCATTTGAGTACAATTGGCTTGGATTTGAAAAATAAAAATTGAGCTTGAATATAATTATAGTTTTGTATTTTCCTTCAATTGAAAAGTCTAAAAGCAACTGTTTTTCGAAGAAAAAAAAAATCTTTAATACTTCACCAAGCTGTGACTTTTCAGCATTCAAAAATTTGGGCTCCATGAGTTTAATGTTTTGGATTTAATTAACTGTACTCTATTTACATGTCCATGATATTGTTCATGATGTGTAAAATACATGAATATTTTTTTATATTTTATACAAGATCAATCTTGCAGTGGGCGTACATATTTAAAGTAAAAATTTGCCAAATCAAATCAGACGAAAAAGTGCAGTTCTAATGTTTTAGTTTCTTTATTTGTGATCAATAAAGGTTTTATCCTTTTTCTTTATAATTTCAAGAATTATTAATTTATGCCCTTGAATTTGTATTATTTATTTGACTAATGCATATGGAAAATATATATCATAGTCGCGATAGAATTCGAAGGGCATCGGGTGCCGGATCGTGACAATTATGTTCCTATAGCAACAGCTCAAAATTAACGGACATTCTGGTCCTTCTCTTCTTTATTTGTTTTGGGTTGAAACTCAGAATCTGCAGTGTACCTAATCAAATAACCCCCCCCCCCCCCCCCCCCCCCCCCCCTCCTTTATTTATAAATAATAAAACAGTTCCTGAATTAGTACAAGACTAGTATTTGTGGACTGTTTTGGGCTCCTTAATCCAGGCGGAACATCTACACACAGGCTCGGGCCCCATATGTTCGATCGAATGTCTCCATGAATGCCAAAGCCTGCTAAACCACTTGATCTTCAAGACCATCCGCATGTTTCTGGTATGATCTCATCAGCATCATTTTCAGTGTCATCAACATAGAAAACAAGCATTACCACTTTCGTGTTTTTCCTTTTTACAAAAACGGTATGGTCTACATGACACTTGTTGAAAACAAATTTGATCGCCACTTTACTAAACTTGTCAGAACATACACGAAGCGAGTGTTTTAGCCCATATAATGATCTCTTGAGTAGACAAACTATCTTCATGTCTTTTTAATACAAAGCCCGGGGGAGGATCCATATAAACTTATTCTCTTATATCTCTGTCAAGAAAAGCATTCTTCACATCTAATTGATATAACAGCCAAGAAAAATTTGTTGCCAAGGATGTATCACTTTTAACGGAATTCAATTTTGTAACCAGAGAGTGCCTCAAGTAGTCAACTCCATATAACTGGAATCCAGATGCTGCCTTGATTACTGGCTACATAGGGTTGAACATTGACCACCGAGAGTGCTTCTTTCTCCCCACTTCAAAAAAGTGGCACATAATAGTCGACCATAGAATTGCACACAACAGTTGACTGTAAACTTCAAAGGACTATCGACTCCTTCAATCACATGGATTTATGGCTACCCACTTCTTAAAACCGCACAGAACACTCGCACATGACTTCCAACTCCAAAGATTGTTGCCCAGCTCCATAAAAACCTTCAATCGACCATCACATTTGGGTTTCTGACGTAGGACAGACCCATATCCATGGGTCAACCGTGCCCAATGGGCCCAATTCAAGGGATCTTTTCCTCAAGGATCTTTTATTTAATAATTTTCTTGTTTTGGTTTTAACTGGAATTTGAGATAATTATTTTAGTGTTTGTTTGATCTTAGTTGCAGATTGCTGAATATGACCGACGAATGCCAACAAGATTGAAGGGGAAATTTTACAGGATAGCAATTAGACCAGCTTGACCTATGGAGAAGAATGTTGGCCAATCAAGAAGCAGCATATGCACAAAATGGATGTAGTAGAGATGAGAATGTTGAGGTGGATGTGTGGTAAAACGAGAAAGGATAGAATTAGAAATAAGCGCATGCGAGAGCATTTAGGGGTACAATCAATAGGGGATAAAATTAGAGAAACTCGTTTGAGATGGTTTGGGCATGTCCAACATAGGCCGGTAACAGCGCCGGTAAGGAAAAGTTTGGCCATGAAGGTTGACGGCCCACCAAGGGGAAGGGGTAGGGCAAAGAGGACGTGGATGGAGGTAGTAAAGATAGATATGAAGATGTGTAACTTATCTGAGGATTTGGCTCAAGACAGATCGGAATGGAGAAACAGAATTCGTGTAACTGACCCAGCATAGTTGGGACAAGGCTTGGATAATGATGATGATTATGATCAATGTAAAGCCTCCTTGGCTTCTTAGACTTAATTAATGGGAAAAAAAAATTCGAGGATCTTTTGCTCTTTTCTTCTCCGGCGAAAGGATCTAGTGTGAGGCCACAGGCGCAAAGCTCTTCATCTTCGGATGTGAAGCCTGACCTATCCCTACCTGCCCCACATTGATCTCATTTCTACATCAAAGTCATCTGGCTCAGTCGTCTTCTTCGTGAATTTAGAGTTATAATTTTGGGGGACACACATCTTTTTGTAAACAACACCAGAGCACTAGGATCAATGTCGGGTAGGTCAAGTGGAAGTTGCCTATTTGCAATATCATCTTAAATGTTTCACCTCACATACACCACCCCTGGTTTATATCTTGTTATAAAGAGAGAGTCAAGAGAAGTTTAGAAGAAGGGAAGTTGGAGACGATGAAAAGGGTGTGTAAAAAAGGCAAATAACTTTAAAGAAGACAATTTTGGATTAAAATTGAGTCCCCAACTCTAGATACAGATTATAAAATATATTACAAATATGGTGGTCCCCAGTACCCCTCTTTAACATATAGTAGCATAAACCACGTGTAAACATTACTTCAAACAGATGCAGTTAAAATACCTATCAGTCAAACCGACTGTAGCAGACTCTGCTGGTACAAAGCTTCCAATATGAGAAAGGAAAACCACCAAAGCTACCTGAAACACCAAATTCTTTCAAGGTCATTATCATATCTAAAATAAATTAATTGCAGTTGGCTGCTTAAGCTCCAATCCTAAGGAGAGAATAATTAATCACAAAAATCATTCCTCACCAGTCACCAACTCAAATCGAATATGTTGTCTACAAACAAATGTAATTAAACATGAAATTTCAAATAATTTAGCATAATTTGTGATTTGAGATGAATTTGCACAAACCTCAAAATTAAAAGTAATACTATTTTAACTAGAAATTCGGGGGAAAAGAATTAACTAATATAGCTGAAATTAAATGTGATGTCTACAAACAGGATTGTGACAAATTTAGGATTCAAAATAATATGACGATATTATTTGTGATTCAAGATGAATTTGCACAAACCACAAAAAGAGAAAAAGGAAAACTACTTTAAATGGAAATATAGGAAAATAGAACTAACTAATAAAATATTTTTCCCATTCTTTTTTAAGTTCTAAATGAATAGGAAATGGTTCCATAAAATTAAAAATAATTCAGAAAATTATTTTATAATTATTCAATAAATAATATTCACGAACTTTCTCTCTAAAATAAGTTTGTGAATTGCTCACAAATTGAAATTGATTAAAAAAAACTGTTAACATTTCTAACTATGGAAAGTAGCACAACTAAGATTCCCAGGTCTGGTACTACGGATACAACAGGGACACACCTTTTTCACAGGGACAAGGATTTTAGTATTTTACAGAGAAAAAAAAAAAGTGATGTATCAGATTCAATGACACACATAAATTGACTACTTTAAGTACTCTGGCAGCATAGATTAGTAACATAACACGTCAGCATCTGTTAATTTTGTCGGTCAAAGAGAATAAAGAAATGGAAAAAATGAAGCTATCAGAATAATGGTAGAATGATTAACTTTTTCCATCTCAAATTTCAAGCACAAACACAGTGATTTCCCTGAATCAGTCAAACTTTTTTTTTGCAAAACAGAAGTTTCTTAGTTGTTCAGTTAAGGAGAAACTGAAAAATGGGAATTTTCTACAAAATCCTTCAGATGGAAAAATTCCCACTTAACTCCAGTTGATGTGATTGTTGAAAAGTTAGAGTCGGGAATATCTTTTTTTCAAATGGATATAAAGAAAAGAGGAGCAATGGGACTTCCTAAAGGGTTGAAAGGAGAAACATAGATCCTTGATCCTTCTGTTGAGGAGATGAGTTTCTCAGTGGTCCCACTTCTCTTTCCTAAAGGATCCAGATTCCAGACAGGAGCATTGCTTTTTCTTTAGAGAAAAGTTGTTTCTCCTCATCCAAATGACTCAAGTTTTCCCACTAAAGGAGTGAGTGATTATTTGCTGATACACCACTCATGTAGCACACGATATCCTATGGATTGGGCAGAAAGGAAAAATGACATCTTTGATGAGTAGAGGGTGAGCCTGCTCCTGCTGCAAGGAGTAATGTGCATCCTTGCCCAAAAGAGATACAATAATGGTTGTCCATTTTACCTGCTTTATGTAAATGCTCTTCCCTGAATAGTTAGGACCAGTAATGATGTTGATCCTTCCTGAAAGAATGCAAATTTATTATTTGGTTGGGGTAAAACATACACAAAGTTCTCCATGTAAGAGTGATGTATTAATATTGAAATGTGTCACACTTGTTTTACCATCTTGAAGAATCTGTGTATCATTGGGAACAAATGTATCCACAGTCGCTTCCTGCAAAACATGCCTGGGACTCCCATTCGGATTGTTAGTTACTAATCTTAGAGGTTCAAGATATAAACATCAATCCTCAGCCACCTGTACATACGCGCACACAACAAACAATCTACGCATCATTTGGAAAAGTTTGAGATAACTCTCACCTGCCATTTTGTATATAAAGTACAGGTTCTTCAGTCAAAATGGGCCTAACATAATTGTTTTGACGAGCAACCAATGCCATTGACAGAAAGCTAAATTAAGAAAAATGAAAGAAGGAAAGAAGTGTTAGCATTTATTCAAACAATAAATGATGAAAAGGAATACTTTTTATGATATGAAGCTGTAAGAAAATTTTCAAATTATCATAAGGGAACCTATGAAATTTAGTTATCACAATGTATACTTACCAATCAAGCTCAGCTGCAAAATTAACTGCCTTGTGCAGATGTGTTGAAAACAAAAGAACATGTGTCACTAAGTCCCTAGTAATTGCTCTCTCCATGTCTAATTGATAAGAGGTCAAGAAAAAACAATTTAGTCATAGGGTAAACTGCAAAGACTTTTTTTTTCATGAAGGAGCATAAGGGATAAAGACAAGAAATGATGTTCTAGATGACCGTGCATTTTTCTAAAGTGAAGCAGTTCATGAGATAAAAATAAGAGAGAGAGAGAGAAGAAAACACAGCAGTTAAAAGAGAACAGTCTTCTTTATATATCTATCATACATTCTTCTTTCTTGCTTCATTCGTGTGTGTGTGTGACCCAACCACGATACAAGTTGAGAGCGCAAAACAGTCCTACATAGGTGACGAAAGAGGACAAACAAAACAGCTCCCAGGCGGCGGCAACAATAAGAATTGCGCACACTCTCAATTGGCACAATAGGGCAAAGACACAATCAGGCCGCCAGGCGCAGGCGACGACATGACAGGCTCCCAAGTTCCCTTTTCCTTCTCTATAATTACTTTTCTTTTTCTTTTTATCCCTTCTGTGGAGGGAGAAGATCTCGATCAGGTCTGGATCTTCTCCCTCCTTTTCCTTCCGTTCTTTCCCAGTGTCTCCCTTTTTAATTTTGGATCTTCTCCTCAAGTCTGCTCTGATACCAAGTTGTATGGAATGCTAGAGTTTTGGTACATAATTCATGAAACCTTAAGAAAAAGAAATGAAGAAAGAGAAGGAGAAAGTCATTTGTGAAGAATTTCACAGTCGCAATTCTCTAGCATGGGCAGCCTCAATAATATATATTAAGTTTTCCAGAGTTTACACAAAACCACCTCTGAGATTTAAATAATTACAAATAACCACTTTTTGCAGATATGCTCATCTTTATCACAACTTCATTTCAGCTACTTGTTTGTTTAGGAACTGATTAAATGAGGTTAAATTCATAACATGAAAGGCCACCTATCTAAGACTTAAAATCCCATTAATCCACAAGACACCCAAATCTGACTTTAATTAATCAGACTCAGGGTAAATATTCACCACTGGTTTGGGTAAATTATCCAAATGCAATAAAACCCAAATTGTCCCAATCTTCAATCATCTAATTTTTCCATACAAGAGGGGCTACACAATACAGTCCAAACCGTTTCTTTAAACTAACCTCCATGAACTGGGATGCACCCCAAATCTCACTTTCATCTTTGTAAAATTAACCATTGGAGAATAACTTAAAGAGCATTATTAACTCAATATTCAGTAAAACGAATAGAAAAAGAAAAGAAAGAAACATTTAACTCGTGTTCATTCTATCCAACCATGTCAGAGTGAAATTCCTACATGATGATAGGGGAAGAAATTTTGCATATTGGATGATTTTACATTCCAAAATGGTGGGCCCCATTGTATGAAAAAATGGGGCTGTCAAGGGCCCACTCAAACCAAAACCAGAAAATCTCCAACAAGTAGTATTGTGTGCAGTAAACTACAGAAACTCAGAGATTAAACAGACAAGGAACTACCATAAAAAAAAAAAGAAAAAAAAAAAAAAAAAAAAACAACCCAAATTGACCTTGAGAGCCTTTTTAAATCACCATGCATCCACATGACAACATGGAGAGATGGAAAACAAGTCAACCTACTGCCTTTTATTCATAAGCTGTAGCATAGCCAAAACTGTCAACCTTTTACATCCTTATATAGTATTTTAAAACAAAATAAAGAAACCCTAATACTCTTTCTTAAACTCCTATACTAAACTTTCCTAACCCTAATCAAACTAGAAAATTGACCGAATTTCTAGAACAATCAAACGAATAGAAAATTCCAGTGACTTGGATGTCTCTGCAGCAGTTTGCATAAAGACTGTGGACCCCACATGACCCATCTGATGATGAAGGTGCCCATACAGTTGGCAAGGAGACCCCTAGGAAATACTAATGGTTTAAGTTTCATTGGATTTGGGCTTGATTTGGCACACAAAATGGGTCACCAAGCAATTGCACAATCCAGCCTGTTTTTGCTTCAGAATTCCTGAGATTTGCACATAGCCCCATGTCGATCATTGTTATGACAAACAGCCCCTAACATTGAATTTTATTAAATATTTGGTAACTGTTTGAGGCTCAATTGATCCTTTTGCCTCCTATAAGTGTCTCCGGATCTTGCAGGCCTGATCATGACTGTAAAAAAAATTAAATAATCAATTTTCTTGATCCATGTCAATGGATGTGAATTGATCCGCATCATTCTCCCCTGTTTTAAAGAATTCATCCTCAAATCAGGATGCCACACTGACCACGGAGACAAATCAAATTATTTTCCATAAATCTTGTTAGAGATCTCTGCTATTGACATTATGGTATGCTTGCATAATCCTTGTGTCCAAAGGATGAAAATATCGGCCGCTACGTAGCGTAGCGGCCGAGTCCGCCACGCCACAGAGAAAATAGCGGCCGCCACGACCGTATCGCACCCGTATCGGCCGTGGCGGCCGATACATACTTGTAGCGGCCGCCACAAAACGTAGCGGCTGGGGGTATATAATGCCCCCCCCCCCCCCCCCCAGCCGGCCCTAGCATTCCTTTTTCACTCTTTTGTCAAAGTAACTCCCCCTTCACTGCTGTGAGAGCCTCCCAACTCCAAATTTTCAACTCAGTTTCAAGATTTTACTACAAGACAAGTGTTTAACATCAAATTGGAAGGAATCAAACACAAACAATTACAAGATCCAAGGCCCAAGCTTCCATTCCATCTAGGTATGTTTTCTTTTGGATTTTTTTCTAGTCTTTTAACTTTGAGATCATCTATTCATGTCTTTCTAAGAGTCTAAGTACTATAAAATGCTTCCTTGTCTTGTAATATGATGAGATCCATGTTTCCCTTTCATCATGCACACTTATTTTTATTTTTATTTTATTTTTTTCTATTTTTATTTTCGGAATTGTTTTATTTTTTGAAAAAAAAATGTGAATACTCATGGACAAGCCATGAAACCACTTGGAAATGCATTCTAAATGATAGATCTATGTTTCTCATAGATCAATCCATCACATTTTGAATGTTTATTGATTTTCTCTATTTTTTATTTTCGGATTTATTTATTTTTTGAAAAAAAAAATGTAAATACTCATGGACAACCCATGAAATCACTTGGAAATGCATTCTAAATGATAGATCTATGTTTCCCATAGATCAATCCATCACATTTTGAATGTTTATTGATTTTTCTCTATTTTTTATTTTCGGATTTATTTATTTTTTGAAAAAAAAAAAGTGAATACTCATGGACAACCCATGAAACCACTTGGAAATGCATTCTAAATGATAGATCTATGTTCCCCATAGATCAATCCATCACATTTTGAATGTTTGTTGATTTTTTTCTATTTTTTATTTTCGGATTTATTTATTTTTTGAAAAAAAAAATGTGAATACTCATGGACAACCCATGAAACCACTTGGAAATGCATTCTAAATGATAGATCTATGTTCCCCATAGATCAATCCATCACATTTTGAATGTTTGTTGATTTTTTTTTCTATTTTTTATTTTCGAATTTATTTATTTTTTGAAAAAAAAAATATTTTTAATATTTGAATACCAATCAAATGTCTTGAAAATGGTTCCTACATTTGATATTTATGTTTTCCATAGATCATTCCAACATATATTGCTTGTGTTTTTACTTTTTTATTTTTTAATTTCGGATTTTTGTTATTTTTGAAAAAAAAAAATATTTTTAATAATGGAATGCCAATCAAATGTATTGAAAAAATGCTCCTAAATGCTATATCTATGTTTGGCATAGATCAATCCAACATATCTTTGTCTTTTCCTAATTCTAATTAATTTCTTATTTTTGGATTTTTTAAATTTTTGAAAAAAAATTATACTTTAAGTAATGAAATACCAATTAAATGTCAAGAGAATGATTCCTAAGCGTTAGATATATGTTTCCTCTAATATGTTTCTTCGTTTTTTTTAATTTTTAACATACTACTTGTTCATATTTAATTATTTATAGCCAGGTATTCAATCTTCTATTGATAAGTTAAAATGCCTCGTGATATTGATCCCGCATGGAGCTTTGGTGAGGCAGTTGATAATAACAGGTTGAAAATCAAATGCAAGTTTTGTGGGAAAGTGACCAATGGGGGCATTACAAGATTCAAGCACCACTTGGGCCATATTTCTGGTAATGTTACAGGCTGTACCGAAGTACCAAGGGAAGTAAAGGAACAAATGAAAGCTTTGCTTAGCCAAAACAAAGCTAGAAAAGTAGAGATAAAAGAAAGAGGCGGCAAGATGTTGATGCTGCCCGTTATGAAGTATTTGGGGATGAATACTTTGATGAGGAGGAAGATGCACAAATGGAGGCTGCACGCCGAGAGTCCATCATGAGTCAACAAGAAGAATATGAACGTCGTTCATTTGCTGGAAGCAAATTTTATGATGCAGGAGGCTCATCATCTGCTGTCCCAAGCAGGGGCAAGGGCATTGGGGGGGCTATGCGTAGGGCATTTAGCACCCGGGAACGGGATGTTGATGTAGAAGTTATCTCTACTAGAAGAGCAGTTCCTCCCCCTGTTGATCCTCTAGCACATAGAAAAGAGGGAGCGAAACAACCAAAAATATCGAGTGTTGTGAAAGGGGTAATGAAGGCTGCAAGAGATAGGTTAGCCAAAGCTACAGCAAAATGGCTAATTCACAAGAACATACCACCTACAGCAGTAGATTCCATATTTCAGACTATTCTTGATGTTGCCGCCGAAGCTAGGCGGGGTATACAGGCGCCCTCCGTATATGATGTGGGCACTAAATACCTTGAAGAAGAATATAGAGAAATAAAAGAATGGGTGGAAAAGTTTAGGCCCATGTGGCAACAGAATGGTGTTAGCATCATGTGTGACGGGTGGACCAGCGGCACTCAAACACAATTAATAAACTTTTTGGTGTATTCAGTCGCTAAGACCGTCTTTGTGAAGTCCGTTGATGCAACTAACATAGACGGACAGCCGTATATATATACACTCTTATGGATAAAATTGTAGAGAGTGTGGGAGAGGAGCATGTTGTACAAATTGTTACAGATAATGGTGCCAATTTCAAGGCAGCTGGTAAGATGTTGATGGACAAGAGGGAACATTTATTCTGGACCCCATGTGCAGCACACTGTGTAGATCTCATATTGGAAGAGATTGGAAGGAAGACAAAGTGGCTTCATTGATCAAGGCATGTAGAGGAATTACAAGATTTATATATGATCATTCATGGGTGTTAAGCTTGATGAAAAGATACACAAATAACCATGCCTTGCTGCGTCCAGGATTAACTAGGTTTGCAACCCATTTTCTGGTTATGGAAAGCCTTGTAAGGTTTAGAACGGAGCTGATTCAGATGTTTGCATCGGAAGAATGGCTTCGTTCGAAATGGGGCAATCCAACTCATGGTCCGGAGTTTGAAGTCCCAAACTTGATGAGGGACAATAAATTTTGGAAGAAAGTGAAGAAAGTATTAAAGGTTTTTGAGCCTTTAGTTAAAGTGTTGCGTCTTGTAGATGGTGATGACAAGCCGACAATGGGCTTTATATATGAAGCAATGGATCGGGCAAAACGAGCCATTATGAAAAATGTTAGATATCATCAGAAATATATAGACATTATTGATGCCCGTTGGAACGATCAGTTGCACCATCCATTGCATGCTGCAGGTAATTAATATATCTTTGATAGTGATACTCTTTTGTTTTCCTAACTAATGTATTTATTATATTGTTTGCTCACAGTACATTCTACATATTTTTAATATAGGTTATTTTTTGAATCCCGAATTCTATTACCAAAATGCCGAACTACACACCGAAGCAATAGATACAGACTTGCGGGTAGGATTACGGGAGGTATTGAAGAGATTGTTAAGCCCAGATGATCAAGTTGATGCCGTACAAGAGGTGAGTGGGTGGTTACTTAAAAGAGATTTTAATTATGCTGCCAACTGCCAAGTGCCAATTGCCATACATGCTGTAGGGGTTGACTGACTTATTTCTAATTTTCACATTATAGATATCTATGTATACACAAAGGAGAGGAACCTTTGCTGACCCTCTTGTGATACGATCGATTGGAAGGATCCCACCTGGTATGACTATGAACAAAAGACCCCACCCAATAGTCTTGATCTATTTATCTTAATTGATTAGAAGGACTAGAGGATTACGAATATCTAATATTTTATTTATTTTTTTTGCATTTCAGCTAATTGGTGGATGACTTATGGAGAGAGTGCTCCACATCTAAGGAGAGCGGCTGTTCGCATCCTTAGTCAAACTACAACATCTTCCAACTGTGAGAGGAATTGGAGCACTTTCTCTTTGATCCACACGAAGGCCAGGAATCAGCTTACCATGCATAAACTCACAAGCTTGTATACTGTCATTACAATTTGAAGTTGAGAAACAGAACTAGGGAGAGAAAAGCAAGGGATGATCCTGCTTATTGTCCTATTAATTTGGATAACATATTCAGAGATGACGATCCCTTACTCTCATGGCTAGCCGAGATATAGGATCCACTGCTAGATTCAGATCCTGGGTTTCAAGGAACGATTCAAGAGTTGATAGATGAGGATATAGGTGAGGCACCTGCAGAGGCCAGCCACCTCAAGGAGAAGGTACTAGTACCAGGTCCAGTAGGACGAGGAGTGGGAAGGGACCTGCAACTATTGGATCTTCTGAGAAAGCTAGTTCCACCACCGTCTCTTCGAGTAGCCATGGTGGAGGAGATGTAGGAGGAGATAGTGGGACAGGTGGTACTAGTGAATACTACCAACATGATGAAGATGATGTCGTTCCGGTAGAGGAAGTACAGGAGTTACCATCTGGAAGATTTGATCCAAGCCGTGGTTATCACCGGCGCCGAAGAGACTCACCACCTGGGGTTGGAGGTGGTAATGAGCAAGGAAATATGGGTGGAGATGTTGGAGGACACAAGCAGCATCATGACTGATTCGTGGAACCCTAGTTACAGTGGACAAGGACCCTCACATTATTTTCCATATGGTCAAGTACAAGGACAAGAACAGTCTTCAACTTCAGGGTCCTACTCATATGGTGACTATGGTGAAAACGCAATAGGGTAGACATCCACCTCCACCTCCGATTTTCCTATGATGAATCCGGCTGCCTTCTTTGGAATTGTGGATGCCAATGCTCATCAATATCAAATTCAATATGGTGCCAATAGAAATGAAAACAATGATGATGATGAGGATAACCATGGCACCTTGAATCTTGGTAGACATTCCTTTGGGTGGTGATTAAGGTATTCCTAATCCTATTTCCTTCACTAACTCTCTACTCTGTCAAATCTAAATTGGTGTTGAATGTTGATTGTTGATCACTTCATAGTTCATTCACTTGATTGAATTTGAACCTTGGATGTTGAAGTATTGATATTTGATTGTTCAATGTTCACTAATGAGTAATGAGTAATGATCTAACTCTTAAGTCTTATGCCTTTATTTCATGTTCTAGTTTTTTTTTTATGAGCTTTTCATTACTTTCTAAATTACTATGACTAAGAAACATGAATACATGTGAAAAAAACTAATAATTACTATTATTTTCTATTTATACAACGATACATGACTTCATATATTGAGGGCACCGCTACTCCCCCTTTTCTTACTTACTTTTGCAAAAGAACCACATATTCTTTCATTTTACAATTTTCTGGATTTTCTGGAATTTTTTCAGATTTTTTGGGCGATTTTTTCAAATCGCACGGCTACGCCGCTACGTATCCCCGCTGCGCTACGTATCCCCCGCTTCATAGCGTTTTGGCGGCGGGCCGCTACGCCCGCCGCTACCGCTATTTTCATCCTTGCTTGTGTCACATCCATCCAATCTTCCCAAAGTGTCTTCATCTATGGACACATGATCGAATCATAAAGGAGCACATGGTGAGATTTCCTTTAATAGACTTACAAATTGATTTTCAAAATGGTGCCTCTCCATGTGCCCATCTTCCTTGAACGAAAGATCTAAGTACTCTAATATTCTTAGTGTTTGATTCATGATCAATGCAATAAGACATGGAATCGGAGTACTCGTCAAAGCGTCCATCATCAAGATATATATCAAAGATCAGAGTATCATTAACATGAACTGCTAGAACTATTGTTAGATTGCAATTTGATGTCTGCATATGCATTCGTTTTTAGCATCTCTTGAGTTTTCACTTATGCATCTTTGGAAAATCATGAAACCTGGACTTGATCTTGCATTGCATAGCTTGATAAATTCATGTTTTGAAAAACCCTTTTGAGTAGATTTTAGCATGAATTCAAACTTGCCTCCCATGATCCTAAAATTCCCTCCTAGAAAAACTTTACTAAGTCTATTTTTCAGGGAATTTTCGGTCAAACCGACTTCAAGTTTAGTCACCTCCCGGTCAAAACTTCAGAGTGCCAAAAATGCACTGTTTATACCTGTCCATCAAGGTTCGGCTAACCGAGTTCAGTTAATCGACATTCACCGAACCCATTTCAGTTCAAAAATCAGAGAGCTCTGTTTCATGACATTTTTATGTGGTTGGTGAAGCTGTCGGTTCACACTCGGTTAACCTAACTCAATTTGGTTAACCGACAGTGAACCGAAATTTGGGAGTTCGGTTAACCGAACTTGAAGAAGGTTAACCGCCAAACTAGCCGTTGGAACACCTTTTCTAGTTAAACTTGCTCATCCCAAGGCCAAAGCAGAGACACTTTCGAGGAACTTTTGAAGAGGCGAAAGATTGGGAAACAAGCTAAGGAAGGCTAGTGGGTCATTTGGAAAGCAAAGTCTTGGATTCAATGAGTTAAATCTCTTATTAAGCTTTGTTTTCTACATCATATGTTACAAGCTTTGCTTAATACATCGATAAATCAATTTTAGCATGTTAACTATGGCTTGATTGAATCCATCACATAATTTACACTTTGAATTGAACTATTATGTTGGATTCATCATTTAGATTTATACCTAGTTAGTTCTAATTGTCATATCAAAAAGATTTCATGCATTGATTAAAACTTTGATTTCCCTCAAAGGCATAGCATGAATCTCATACTTGGCTAAATCATTAGCTAGTTGCTTTCATTCCATGCTCTCATAGGTAAACTAATTTGTTTTGAAAACAACTACGCTCATGCATCACATGTTTAGACTTGAGATTTTCACACAACATGCAAAGCAGTTGATAGGCATATCATTACCAAGTTTTTTTTCATACCACATGTGATTAGCATTTTCGCTTCAATCGAAACATTTGTGCTTTCAATTCTAAGTGCTTTAAGCATATATTTTTGAGGCTCTCATTTTCAATCTTGATTGAAGTTTTTACACAAACACCTTGAGCATTCATCTTTGCATTACATAGTGTGTTGTGTGAGTTAGATTATCATTTTTATATTCGCCTAATTAGAGGGCACTGTAATTGAGCTTAAATTTTAATCTCTTCAAGTGTATTGTAACACATATTAGAGAAAACAAATTTCATAGTTATAGGTTAGCGCTTAGCCTTAGAAAAGCATAAGTGTAAGGTTAGGGGTGAACATAAAACCCAAGAGGTTATTGCTTAGCCTTGGAAAGCATAATTGTAGAAGGGTTATTGCTTAGCCTATTGAAAAGCATAGATACTGGAAATCCAGTGGGGTGTAGGATCACAAGCCAAGAGTGGATGTAGGCACTGAGGCCGAACCACGATAAATCATTGTGTAATGGTGTTTGATTTGTTGTGATTGTTTTTATTAGCTTCCGCACTTAGTTTTCATAATCATCACTTGTGACTAATTTATTTAAAAAGATTAAAATTTGGCATAATTGGTCACTAATTCAAGCTCACCCTATTCAACACCCCCCCCCCCCCCCCCCCCCCCCCCCCCCCCCCCCCCCCCTTCCCCTTCCCCTCAAGGGTTCGGATCCCAGACTTTCATGAACATCTTGATACATATCAAAGATCAGTACATCACCAATACGTTCTTTATAATCTTATCGATCAACCTTTCATTTACATCACAAGATAATTTTCCATCTTGTCATCGATCATGAAGGTATGGATCACATTCATCGTCTGTATCTTCATCAAATAGAAAAGATTTTGACCAATCGGCTTCCATAGATGGCAACAGCCAGCCACCATCGCCATAGAACTCATCATTATCACTCTTGCCATCCAGTCTGTCATCATAGACCAGATCATCATCATCATCAAAAGAGGCTTTATTATTATCATCCTCATCTTCCTCCATTTCATCATTAAAATCGTCATGACAATTCAGTCCCATTCTGTGCTCCAAGTGCCAGGTTAATCGCTCAATTTGTCTTTTTATTCCTGAATTTCAACATCTGGATTGGGTTCATGGGTTTCGTCGCTCTCAACCAAATGCCCTCAACCACGGGTTCTTCATGAAGGCACGATTTGGGAGCCGGAATCAACAGACATATCGTAGGATCAGGTTTGCTCTGATACCAATTGACACAGTCCTGATTAGGTAAATTGGACCCTCAAGGGCCCAATAAAATAAAAAACCAGAAAATTTCCCAGCAAGCGGTATTCTGTGCAGCAAACTACAGAAATTCAGAGATTAAAACAAACAAGGAACTAGCATAAAAATCCAACCCAAACTGACCTTGAGAGTCTTCTCAATCACCATGCATCCACACAGCATCATTGAGAAAGGTAAAACAGGTCAATTGACTGCCTCTTATTCATAAACTGTAGCACAGCCAAAACTGCTCACCCTTCACATCCTTATATAGTATTTTTTTTTTTAAAATCCTAATACTCTTTCTAAGAACTCCTATACTAGAAAACTATCCTAACCATAATCAAACTATCAAAATTAACTAAATTTCTAAAACAATCAAAAGACTGGAAAATTTCAGCAACCTGGACGTCTCTGCATCAGTCTGCAAACCAGGCCCCACATGGCCCATCAGACGATGAAGGTAGTAGGTACCCATACAGTTGGCAAGGATACGCCTGGGCGAAATTAACAGTTCAAGTTTCATTGGGTTTGGGCTTGATTTGGCCTACCAAAATAGGTCCCCAAAGTAATTGCACTATCCTGCTTTTTTTTACTTCAGAATTCCTGAAATTTGAACATAGCCCCTTGTCGATAACTGTTATGGCAAAAAAGCGCCCGACACTGAATTTTATTTAATACTTGGGGACTGTTTGAGGCCCAATTGATCCTTTGGCCCACCTATAAGTGTGTCTAGATCTTAGGGTTTGCATGGGGGGCAATACACACCAATGGCTAAATCTAAATTTAAAAAAAAAGAAAAAAGAAACGAAAAGATGACTTTAAGCAACCCACCCTAAAAGAATCACATTTCAGGCCCATTACAGTCCAACAAATGCTCGGGTCATTTTTGTGTGGGCTGCATAATCTCAACAATGAATGGGTCAATACATGCGCAAAATTGCTATGCCCAAAAGCAAAGAAAAACAAAGACATGAGCAGTGGAGAGCACGGAAACTTTGCCCAGCAGCATGAAAACAATGCACAACAAGGATTTTGAAACAACCCACCCCCCCATCTCACTCACACACAAAAACACGCCAAACACACCACAATCAAACAGTGTTCTGTCATACCGAGAATCTTATGATAAATGTCTCCAAGAAGGTTGTCCAATTCTCTTGTCTTGGAAGTATGATAAAAGGATTTCTTCATCTCTCCATCTCCATCTGCAAACTAATATGAACATTAATGACATTCAAAGGCATATTCAAAAGAATACTAGAATGATAGAGAAAGAGTTCTATGAAATACTCCAATTCGACATACTGCCTTCTTGGATTTCTCTTCTTTATATAGACTTTACATTGCCTAAGTTTAGGCTACAAATCATGGAAACAAAACCTAATTAAATCTCTAAATAGGGTAAGACATCCTAGCATACACGGTTTTATCTTTCTGTACACATTATGACTAGATCTCATATTTACAAGTGGGTTGGGCCTATTATCATACAAGTGGGCTGGGCCTATTATCATACAAGTTTACACTTTAACACCCCCCCTCAAATTGATGCTAAGAATCAACCAGCATCAATTTGCGAACCAGGAATTCATGCCGCGGCCGTGGAAGGCCCTTGATGAAGATATCAGCAAGCTGGAACTCAGTGGAAATATGGGGAAGAGTAATGACTTTGCGATCATACTCGTCCCGAATGAAGTGATAGTCCACTTCAATATGCTTGGTCCGCTCATGAAACACAGGATTTTCAGTTATTCGAATGGCACTTGTGTTGTCAGCATGAAGAGGAGTCGGTTGAGTCTGTGAGAATCCAAGCTCTGAGAGCAACCCGCGTAGCCATAGGATCTTAGACCAAGCGGAAGACATGGGTCGATATTCTGATTCCGTGGAAGATTTTGAGACTTTATCTTGCTTTTTTACATTTACAGGATATCAAGGCGTCTCCCAAGTAAACACCACCATCCTGTGGTAGAGCGGCGTGTGTCCGGATAGCCGACCCAATCCGCGTCAAAATAAGCAGTGAGTGTAAGCGGTGTGCCAACTGGAAAAAATAAGCCGCGGGTAGATGTACCAAGTATATATCGAAACAGATAACAAATTTGTGGTTAAGCGAGGGGAAAGAAAAACAATATGCAAGGGCAAGGAGTGAGGAAACCTGGCCAACAGCAGTAATGGGAACACTGCCACCATCAGCAATATTGATGCAGAGGTCTCCATCATACTCCCTAATATGAGTCATATTGGCAGGAGAGTGTGTCATATGATTGGAGGACCCTGAATCAATATATAAGGTGGATTATGAAGATGTTGGTTTTACCTAATAGGCCAAGTGCAGAGAAAGCATTTATGATCATTTGTTGGACCATTTCAGGAGTAAGGGTAGAAGAAGAAGCGGCAGCAGGTGGTGTAGGCATGACCGGTGAAGAAGCTTCAGGAAGATGTGCAGAGTAGGCTCTCTGTTGCTGTGGCCTACTCTAAGGTCGCGTCCGGCATTCCGAAAGAACATGACCTTTGGTTTTGCAGTAGGAACAAAACTTCTGGTCGTACTGAGTGGAAACATGTCCGAGTTTGTGGCAACAAATACATTTGACCTTGCTCATGTCCCGGGCTTGAGGCTTACCCCGGGCTATATAAGCAACATCGATAGGAGCCGCCTGAGCAGCATTCTGTGTAAGTGTTGTCTGAATCACCAAGCGCTGTTCCTCTATAAGGAGTTCGCCCAAACATGATTCGAGTGAGGGGGATGGCACCCTGCTCATTAAGTTGGAGCGGATAGTTTCAAATTATGGCCGTAACTTCATCAGAAACTTATCCCACTGACTTGTTTGATGGATCTCTTGAATAGAGGATAAGGAGGAAGCGGGGAGGTCGGCATAAATAATCTCAGTGTAATCAATCCACAGACTTGTAAACTGAGTAGTAATCCTGTATCGACAAGGTCCCTTAAACAAACTACGAGATTTCATGTTCTAAATGAAACCTTCGAGCAGAATTTTCCTGTAAATATAACCAAACCAAACCAAACCAAGCCTTTTCCCACTAGGTGGGGTCGACTATATGGATTTGACGACGCCAATCAAATCTGTTTATGGCCTTGTCCTCTGTTAGATCCATGTAGGCAATGTCATGTTTAATAGTTTCTTTCCAACTTCTCTTGGGTCTCCCTCTCCTACTCCTAGCAATCTCCATGCTTTCACACCTTTAACAGGTGCCTCCGTTGGACGCCTTCTAACATGGCCGAACCATCTCAGTCGATTTTCTCTCATTTTATCTCCAATCGGTGCTATTCCTACTTTGCCCCTAATCTCCTCATTCCTAATCCTATCTCTCCTTGTGATCCCGCACATCCATCTTAGCATTCTCATCTCCGCAACTTCCATCTTCTTGACATGATTATGCTTTACTGCCCAACACTCTGATCCATATAACAACGCTGGTCGTACCGCCACCTTATAATACTTTCCTTTAACCTTGAGGGGGACTTTCCGATCACACAAGACCCCAGAAACACTCCTCCATTTGGTCCACCCGGCCTGAATCCTATGACTTACATCAGTATCAATCCCTCCATCCTGTTGATAGATCCAAGGTACCTAAAGTTTTCTTTCTCTATAATCTTTTGTGTGCCCAAACTTACTTCTATGCTACCAGGTGTCCTACTTTGACTAAACTTGCATTCCATATATTCCGTTTTGCATCGATTTAGCCTAAACCCTTTTGTCTCTAATGTTTTCCGCCACAATTCTAGTTTAGCATTCACTCCTTCTCTCGTCTCATCCACTAAAACAATGTCATCTGCAAATAGCATACACCACGGCACCTCATCCTGAATATGTCTTGTAATCTCATCCATTACTAGGGCAAACAAGTACGGGCTTAACGCTGAGCCTTGGTGTAGACCAATCGTGATAGGAAACTCCTTAGTTTCGCCGCCAGTCGTCCTTATAGATGTCACGACTCTATCATACATATCCTTTATCGCCTCAATATATGCGACACACACTCTTTTCTTTTCAAGAACTCTCCAAAGAATCTCCCTAGGAACCCGGTCATAGGCCTTCTCCAAGTCAATGAACACCATATGTAAATCTCTCTAACCTTCTCTATACTGTTCCATTAACCTCCTCAGGAGAAAGATAGCCTCCATGGTTGATCTCCCAGGCATGAAACCAAATTGATTCTCTGAAATGTTTGTTGTTCTTCTTAGTCTTCTCTCAATAACTCTCTCCCATAATTTCATCGTATGGCTCATCAATTTAATCCCGCGGTAGTTCGCACAGTTCTGAATATCTCCTTTGTTCTTGTATATGGGTATAAGAATACTTTTCCTCCATGCATTAGGCATCTTCTTGCTCTTTAGTACTACATTAAAAAGCTTTGTCAACCAACTAATGCCATCCTCCCCCAAGCACTTCCAGACCTCAATAGGGATACCATCTGGCCCAACCGCTTTCCTATTCTTCATTCTTTTCAATACTTTTTTAACTTCTTCCCTACTGATTCTCCTATAAAACATATGATTCGCTTATTCTCTAGAAATGGCAAGCTGCCCCAATTGTATGTCACTACTGTCAAGATCTTGATTGTAACAGTATTGATAACTCACAAAAGAGACTCACGACAGAAACTCAATGCAATTGTATTGTAATTGCTTGTCTTCCTTTGTAGATTGTATCACAATATATAGGTATTACAATGCCTTAATTAAGGCTCCAAAAACAGAAAGCTATCTAATTACAATCAATCTATCTAATTACAATCAATTTCTATTCTAAGTTAGGAAACCAAAAATCTTAATAGAGCAATTACAGCTGAATGGTATATTGACTACACTTATTCTAGAAGTTGGGCCTGGACCCTGTGCTGGGCCTGCGGGCCTGTGCTTTAACATCCCCCCTCAAATTGATGCGGGAGAATCAACGAGCATCAATTTGCCTACCAAGAATTGATGGCGAGGTCTGGGAAGACCTTTAGTGAAAATGTCAGCCAGTTGAAGTTCAGTGGAGACATGCGGAAGGCTGATGACACAGCGTTTAAGCTCATCACGGATGAAGTGACAATCAACCTCGATGTGTTTAGTGCGTTCATGAAAATCGGATTCTCAGTAATCCGAATTGCACTGGTATTATCCGCATAGAGGGGAGTAGCACCATCTGCCGGAAAACCAATGTCAGAGAGTAGACCGCGGAGCCAAAGAATTTCAGAGCAGGCAGCAGACATGGCTCGGTATTCCGCTTCAGTAGAGGATTTGGAGACTGTGCCCTGTTTCTTGCATTTCCAGGAAATAAGACAATCACCCAAAAACATGCACCATCCTGTTGTTGATCGGCGAGTATCAGGACAACCAGCCCAATCAGCATCTGAATAAGCTTTGAGACAGAGAGGGTTGTTGGATGGAAAAAACAACCCACGAGTCGGTGTACGAATAAGGTATCGAATGATACGTCGAACAGCAGCCATATGAAGATGACGAGGAGCAGTCATGAACTGGCTCATTAGATTCACCGCATAAGAGATATCAGGGCGAGTAATCGTGAGATAAATCAAACTTCCGACCAACTGGCGATAAGTAGTAGGATCGGAAAGAAGATCGCCCTCGTCGCGACTGAGTTTGACATTCAGTTCGACCGGTGTATCTACTGGAGCAGAAGCAGTAAGGCCAGCCAAGTCAATGAGATCAACAGTGTATTTGTGCTGATTGAGAAAGAGTCCTGTAGATGTTTGATGTACTTCAAGACCAAGGAAATAGTGCAAGGGTCCGAGATCTTTCATGTGAAATGTCGCACTAAGAGAAGCTTGCAGCTCCTGAATCATTTGAGCATTAGGACCAGTAATAACTATGTCATCAACATAGACAAGCAGTATGGTGATCCCGGATGGAGCATGATGAAGAAACATAGAAGGATCATAGGGGCTCGGATGAAAATCTAAACGCAGAAGAGCAGCTTGAAATTTCTCAAACCAGGCACGAGGAGCTTGTTTCAGCCCATAGAGAGAGCGACGAAGTTTGGCAACCATACCCGGTCTGGATGAGCATCCCTGAGGCAGACGCATATAAACATCTTCTTTTAGGTCACCATGGAGAAACGCATTCTTGACATCCATTTGATAGAGGGGCCAAGACTGGGATGCAGCAACAGCAAGAATTGTGCGGACAGTGGTCATTTTTGCAACAGGGGCAAAGGTTTCGTCATAATCCACGCCATATTCCTGCCTATTTCCAAGAGCAACTAGGCGCGCCTTATAGCGATCCAAGGTACCATCAAATTTTAGCTTGAGAGAAAAAACCCATTTACAGCCAATAGGTTTGACACCTATAGGAGCTGACACAACATCCCATGTATGATTTTTCTCCAACGCATCAAGTTCATCTTGCATAGCCTGGTTCCAACATTTGTCCTGCACAGCCTGAGAATAGGATTGAGGAATAGGAGAGGAGGACAAAGTTGCCATTAAGGAAGGATGGGAGAACCCATAGCGATCAGGGGGTACCGAAATGCGAGTGGAACGACGCAATGGAGGAATTGCAGAGGGACCAGGAACCTCAGGTGGACCGAATGTGAGAGGAGGATCGGGAGGGGAACCCTCTGGAGGCACATCTGTAGTCCGCCTGCGATACACAAAATTAGGATTAAACCGAACAATAGATGTGTCATCAGAAAAACCAGGTATGGAAACCAAAGAGTTGTCAGGAGCATCAAGATGTTTTTGAAAAAAATACTCGTTTTCGAAAAACACGACATTCCGAGATGTACGAATGCGACGAATGTGTGGATCATAGCAAAGAAACCCTTTTTGGAAAGGTGCATATCCTAAAAAAACACACCGAGCAGATTGAGCAGTAAGTTTGGTCCGTTCAGATGGTGGCAAATGCACAAAACAAACAGAACCAAAAACATGAAGATCATCATAAGATGGAGAGATCTTGTAGAGACGATAATATGGGCTTTGATTTTCAATGGAAGATGAAGGCATGCGGTTAATGAGGTGAACTGCAGTAGCCAAAGCCTCAGCCCAAAAACGGGAAGGAACAGATGATTCAAGTAGAAGGGATCGAGTGACATCAAGGAGATGTCGATTTTTCCTTTCAGCGATTCCATTCTGTTGTGGAGTATAAGGACACGTTCTTTGAGAGATAATTCCTTTTGTTTGCAAATATTGTTGAAAATCAGAGGACAGATATTCCCCCCCTGAGTCAGAGCGCAAGATTTTAATGCAAGTAGAAAATTGGTTTTCAACATAAGCTAGAAAAAGCTTAAAAACATGAAAAACATCAGATTTGGAATGCAGGAAGTAAACCCATGTGAACCTACTGAAATCATCAATAAAAGTCACAAAGTATTTATAGTGAGCATGAGAGAGAGCTGGAGCAATGCCCCATACATCGCTGTGAACCAAATCAAAAAGCTGAGTGCTATGGGAAGTGGAAATAGGAAAAGGAAGGGTTTTGCTTTTTCCCAATTTGCAAGTAGCACAATCAAAAGACACGCAAGAAGATAAACCAGCAGTTTTATTGATTAAACCAGAATTGAACATCTTGGACAAAGTTTTCGAATTAGGGTGGCCAAGTCTTTTATGCCACAATTGACAGTTATCTCTAATGGAAAAACAAAACACATCATTGTTCAATTTATTCCTAAAATATTTTGAAAAGTCCAGCGGAAACAAGCGCCCACACTTAGGTCCCCTCGCGATCTCCTTCCCGGACATCTGGTCCTGCACAACACAACCAGAAGAAGAAAAAGTGATATTACAATTATTTTCAACAAGTTGCCCCACTGACAAAAGGTTGGAAGTTAAATTTGGACATAAATAAACATTTTGCAATGGAAGAGGACCAGAGATGTCACCGACAGCAGTAATGGGAACATGGTCCCCATTAGCAGTTTGGATTTGAAAAGGACCTTTGTAACTTTGCACATTGGAGAGTGTAGCACGGGAAGACGTCATATGATTAGATGCCCCAGAATCAAGAAACCAAGAAGATGGAGAGGATGTACCTGAGAGACCAAAAGCAGATAGGGCATTAACAATCATCTGTTGAACCATATCCGGAGTGAGAGAGGATGAAGGATCAGGCTGTGAGGCCGTAGATGAAGCAGCAGGTATAGCCGAAGAAGCAACATATGCATGTGGAGTCTGAGACTGCGGTGATGGACGCTGTGGGCGGCGGCGACATTCAGAGATGATATGTCCCGATTTCTTACAGTAACGACAGACCTTCTGGTTGCATTGAGATGCAAGATGTCCAAATTTCTGACAGCTGAAACACTGTGTTTTGCTCAAGTCTCGAGGCGGAGGTTGAGAAGACTTATTTGCCGAGAATGCAACTAAATAGGTTTCCGTCTTTTGTTGGGCTATATGAGCTGAGGTCGCAATGCGCTGTTCTTCGCGTAGAAGTTCATTCAAGCAGACATCCATGGAAGGTAAGGGTGACCGATTCATGAGGGCAGATCGGACACTGTCATATTCATTCCGCAGTTTCATCAAAAATTGATCTCGCTGACTAGAGGCTTGCAGATCTTGGATGACTGTCAACACATTGTCAGGCACATTTGCATATTTAATACTATCGTATTCGGACCACAGGGTACGAAATCCCGAATAGTAGTCTTGTATAGACAAGATCCCTTGTGTATATTCGGCAATTGCACATTCAAGATGAAATTGTCGTGCCGAGTTCTCTTGATGGTAAATATTCTTCAAATACTCCCACATTGCTTTAGAAGTGGAGTAAGGCTTGAGATTCATAATGAGATGAGGCTCCACGGATCCCAGAATCCAGGTTTTGATTTTGGCATCTTTAGTATGCCAGGAGGAGATCTTCTTTTCATCCTCAGTGGGTTTAGGATCCGTGCCAGAAACAAATCCCATAATTCCTTAGCTTCTAGGTAGGTTTGGAATTGGAAGGACCAGGCAGGGTAATTCTTTCCCGTAAATTTAATCAATGTGACCTCAGATTTTTCCATTGCAACTGAAATTGGTACTGAATAGAAACTACCCACAGACAAGAGAACTTATGTAGAATATCTTCTCTGTGTTCAGAAACTAAAATCCAACCAGCAGAGAGAGAGAACACAAAAAAACAGCAAAAAATTGTAAAAAAACAGCCCAGACGAACTGAATTTTGGCACTTAATGCTGCACGTGGGCCCCACTGATGATGATGGGCCAAGATCAGATCACAGATCTATGAGAGCACAATAATCTTGCTTCTAATGAAAGAAGAATGATCCACTTCTGCTGAGAATCCAAGATTTTGTACGGGCTAGATGAAAACTATATTAAAAAACTGGAAGATCTCTAGAATGAGAAAAAATCCAACCTGGTGGTTCTGTAAAATCCTGAAAAAATCCCCAATAATCCCAGAAACATCAGTCGACCAAGGCTATGGAGTTTTTGGAACTTGATCAGAGTGATCAAGGGTGGGCCACCACGTGGATTTCACTGATGTTGATTGCTGGCGTCGCTGGCACGTCTTGAAATAGATCCTGGATCAGGGGGGAATGGTTTCTGGAAGTTTGATCTGATGATCTGTGATGGGCCACCAGTCACTAGGAAGATGATAATCTGGATTTCCGAAACAGATCCTTGATCTGTTGTTCTTCAGGGAGATAGTGAGAACTCTCTACTCAGATTTCCTTGATACTATGTAACAAAGAACAAGATTCCCTTGAACGTGGCTCTGATACCATGTCAAGATCTTGATTGTGACAGTATTGACAACTCACAACAGAGACTCACGACAGAAACTCAATGCAATTGTATTGTAATTGCTTGTCTTCCTTTGTAGATTGTATCACAATATAGGTATTACAATGCCTTAATTAAGGCTCCAAAAACAGAAAGCTATCTAATTACAATCAAAACTATCTAATTACAATCAATTTCTATTCTAAGTTAGGAAACCAAAAATCTTAATAGAGCAATTACAGCTGAATGGTATATTGACTACACTTATTCTAGAAGTTGGGCCTGGACCCTGTGCTGGGCCTGCGGGCCTGTGCTTTAACAACTACTACTGCTTTCGTTAAATAACTTGTAGAAGTAGCTCTTCCAACGCTCATTTATCTCCTCTTCCTTTACTAATACATTTTCATCCTCATCCTTAATGCATTTAACTTGGTTTAAGTCCTTGGTCCGCCGATCTCTGGTTTTAGCAAGCTTTAATATCTCTCTTTCGCCTTCCTTAGTGTCAAGTCGCCTATATAGCTCTTCAAATGCCTTTGCCTTGGCCTCACTAACTGCCTTTTTGGTTTCTCTTTTTGCTTCTTTATACCTCTCCAAGTTCGCTTCATTTCGATCCTTTTGCCCAGTTTTAAAGCACTCTCTTTTAACTCTTATCTTGTCTTGGACGGCTTCGCTCCACCACCATGTCTCTTTCTGTACCGGAGTACCCCCTTTGGATTCTCCTAAGACTTCTTTCCCTACCCTCCTAATACACTCTGCTACCTTATCCCACTGTCCCACATATTATTTGCACTCTCATCTATCGCCCAAACGTCTTCCTCTAGTACTCTTTCCCTTAAAGCTAGTTGCTTATCACCTTTCAGGTTCCACCATTTAGTCCTTGAGCATCTATACAACTTCTTTTTTCTAGTCCACCTTTGTAGCTGCACATCTATGATCAACAACCTATGTTGGGAAGTCAAGCTCTCCCCCGGTATAACCTTGCAATCTTTACAAGCTAAGCGGTCTCTTTTCCTAGTTAAGAAGAAGTCAATTTGTGTCCTCGATGAGCCACTCTTATAAGTCACCAAATGCTCCTCTCTCTTCCTAAAAAAGGTGTTAGTTACCATGAGATCATAAGCCACTGAAAACTCCAAGATATCCTTCCCTTCTTCATTTCTATTACCGTACCCATGTCCCCCGTGTACTCCTATGTATCCATCTACGTCGCGTCCTACATGACCGTTCAAATCTCCTCCTATGAAGACCATCTCTCCTTGGGGTATCTCTAGTAGCACTCCTTCCAAGTCTTCCCAAAACTTCTCCTTTATGTCCATCTCCTAAGCCCACCTGGGGGGCATAAGCACTAATTACGTTCACTATCTCTTCTCCTTAACACTAACTTAATTGCAATAATCCTATCTCCATAGCGCTTTACATTAACTACATCTTCCTTTAAGTCCTTGTTTACCACTATGCCGACCCCATTCCTCGTTCTATTAAGTCCCATATACCATAACTTATACCCAGTCCTCTCAATCTCTTTAGCTTTGTGTCCCACCCATCTTGTCTCTTGCAAGCAAGCAATTGCGATTCGTCTCCTTTCCATTGTATCCACCACTTCCATAAGTTTCCCAGTTAGGCTCCCAATGTTCCAAGTACCCAATCTCAGCCTTCTATTTTGGACTAGCTTCCTTACCCCCCACACTCGTCCAACAAAGTGTGAGGACCCTTGCCTATTTAGCACTGCACCCGGGCGCCGCTGCAGCGGTCCTTGCTCACTTATCACTGTACCCGGACCATACAGCGCGTCGCTTAAGTAGGGGACGCCCCCACGAAATTTCATTAGGTCTCAAATCCATAAAGAAATCCGACTGAGTATCGTGTTGGCTGTCGGCTACCTAACGCACAACCCTCCTCCTTTGTCCGGGCTTGGGACCGGCTATGCTAAGGATACCCCAGAATTTTCCTGCAAATATATCTTCTTTAAATAGAGCCACATTTCTTTGGTAGTCTTGTATGGGCGAAGGTTCAGGATAAACTGTGCATCGACGGACCCCAATATCCAGGTCATGATCTACCAATCTTTAACCTCCCATTTAGCTAGAAGCTTATCATCAGTAGGTTTGGGATCCAAATCATCAAGATGTCCCCAGAGTTCTTTACCCTTAAGGTAAATTTGAAATTAAAAAGCCCAAGTGGTATAGTTTTTACCATTAAACTTGATCAAAGTGATATCACCTTTCTCCATAATATCAATGCAAAGATATGCGCAGCAAAAAAAAAAAAAAAACAGCAACAAGCAGCAATCCTACTACCAGAAGAATAAATTGCAACTCGAAAACACACTAACAGCCACCAGAGATTGCAATTAAATAACCAAAGTATTCAAAATAGCAGTGTATAGCCAAAAATTCACAGAAGATCAGAATCTGTGATGTAATCTGAGATGATTTTACTAACCCAGCATGAAGGATGCAGTTGTAGTAGCTGAGATATGCATTTAGCAAATTTTCCCCAAAACAGAAAAAAGGAACAGTGCCAGACGACCTTGAGTTTCTATGCAGGAGAGATGCGTGGGCCCCACAACTTGGTCCAATCACAGATCAGAGGACATCATCCTGGAGGAGAGCAAAAGTGTGTCCTCTAGTCCAAGTTTGATGGAATTTGGATATATACCCACAAAGTTGTACGGTTGAGATGAAATACTTTTGAGAAAAAAACACCAAAGTCGCCAGATGAAGAAGAGGGTGACAGCACCTTATTAGATGAGAAAAAAATCCAGAAAAATCTTCAAAATAACTTTAAAGAGTAGTTGATCATCACCATGTAGGTTGCTGGCTACAAGCGATTGATCAGAGGTGGGCCACCTTGATCAGAGATACTCCAAGCAGAGAGAAGAGAAGAAACGAAGAGATAACTCTTAGACTAACGAAGGAAGTCTCTCAGAATGAAGGAGATCTCTTAGAACCATAGCTCCAATACCATGACATTCAGAGGCATATTCAAAAGAATACTAGAACAATAGAGAAAGAGTTTTGTGAAATACTCCAATTCGACATTCTGCCTTCTTGGATTCTCTTCTTTATATAGACTTTACATTGCCTAAGTTTAGGCTACAAATCATGGAAACAAAACCTAATTAAATCTCTAAATAGGGTAAGACATCCTAGCGTACACGATTTTATCTTTCTGTACACATTATGACTAGATCTCATATTTACCAGTGGGCTGGGCCTATTATCATACAAGTGGTGTGGGCCTATTATCATACAAGTTTACACTTTAACAATTAAAGCATTCTATATGTGAATCATGTATTCACAATATTTGAAGCAAATCACATTTCAGGATAATGGATCTTTTCTTTGTGCTGGAATCAGCCTTGTACTTACTGCAAATTCATAATCTTGAAGTTCCTCAATCGTGGATTCGTCTAGTTTGTCTCCAAAAATGCACATCAAGTATCCTGTGTGGACAAAAGAACGTGCAAGTTGTGGTGATGTGTGGTGGAAAAGCAGATAGTAAGAACATGGGGGTTTTGAGAAGATGAAGCTAGGATATGAGCGAAGAAAACAATGATGAGGAAATGATGAGAATATAAGGGAGTGATTAAACTAGACTAAGTATAAAACAGCAATGTAGGATGATGTCTAATAAAATGATCCTGATATAAAATCACGAACAGTACACTAAATATAAATAAGAAGGAAGATATATCTAAGTGAGAAGTGAGAAATACAGATCCATGACGACTTATTTTCATTTAAATCAATAGAGAAGAAGATGCCCCAGACAAAATATGAACATACACCAATACAATATGTAAACACAAAAATGCCCTTGGAATTAAAGGATTACAGTACAAGTGAAAGTAAGTGAGAAGACCAAAGGAACTTATTATTCTACATCTCCAATGTAAAAGTTTTCCTACAAACATTTGAAGAAACAACAAAAGTTGGACACTAGAAGGAAGACCAACCTATTTGATGTACATAAACAATGCATGGAACAAGCTCATTTTCATGTAGGTGGGGAAGTCGTTTAAGTTCCAAAGATGAAACCTGCATTGAAATGATGTAACTAATACATTTAGAATAGTAAGTATAATAAGTTAAAAGGAAAAAGTGATAGTTAGATGGTACCTGCTTTAAAAATTCTGGTAACTCCTCGTAAATTTCTCTCAGCTCATCCAGCTACATGTTCAAGAACTTATTTTAATTAGATCGCTAGGAATGAAAAATCATATAAACCAAACAGAATGCAAGCATCACCAGTTGCTGGTTAAGTTAGTGTTCGGTCATTGTTAACAAAGTAGTAGTGATAATAATATATCATTGAAGTATATGGTTCCTTCACATTTGCACAAGGGATACCAAGTACTATTTAAGAAATACAAAATGTCAGAGAGACGATAATAAACAGAATCAGAAAGGCAATAATAAACAGAAACAGAGCCACTTGATAAGATGGGAAGAAGATAGAAGAAAATAAGTATCCATCTCTGAGATGTTGATTCTATAGACTAGTTATGACTACGAAGACCACTCAAAAAAGAAACAGGATATTAGACAATATAGAGGAAGAATGAAGGAAAGGTTACCAGGATAGAAGAAGCCCATATTAACCATCACATTACATAATAAATCTCTATAAAACTGGACTCATTCTTTTTCTCAAATCTACAAGAATAATAATCCAATAAGGGACAAGCGCTCCTAATGTGCCCTTGGATGCACAAGTACACGGGTTTTGGGGGAGGGAACCAGTAAGATATGCTAGGATATCGTAGGATAACATTATGTATGTGATTGGATTCAGATTAGATTAGGGTAGATCTATAGTAATTTAGTGTGACAAAAACTGTGGGGTTATCTAGGCTAGTTCCAATTATGGAAGTTGGTGAAAAGGGTAAGTGACCACATGGATAGTGGTGGGTGAAGCTTCACCTCCATCCAATCAATCTTAGGTTGTGAGTTTGGTGAGTTTTTTGTGTTTTAGATTTATACAATTCTACTACTGTCTTTTTTTTCTTCAGGGCCAAACTTGAACTTATATCTTTTTTTTTGGAGATGCTTTTTTAAATGTTGTTTTAGCTTCCTTCTATATACTTTTTCCCTGACTTTTTTTAATTTTTTTTTTAATTTTTTCATTAAAAAGGTATCTATCATTTGTCCATTCTTATGTCCTATTAATACATCAAAGAAGAGGATCAACAAATCACGAAATTATATGATGAGGTCCTTCCAAAGATGGTGATGGTCCTTTCAGTGGCCTATTTAATTAACCAAATTATCAAAGAAAAATAATGCAGCCTTTTTATACGAAAGTTAATGAAAGGAAGTCAAGGCCCACATGAAAAAATTGGATGAATAGATATGGTGAAATAATGGAGACAGGAAAGATACAACAGTTGGATAGCTGCATGATATAGATGAAAATAAATAATTAGGAAAAGGCCAAGTGAAAACAGAGACTAGATTCTAACCTCATCACAAAATCCTTCCTTCACCATTGTTCCATACCCCTTTTCTTTATTTCTATTAATGTCAATAACACCCATTACCTACATGACAGTTTTACAAAACAAAAAAAAAAGTTAGATGCAAAAGCAGCTTAATAGTTAATTAAGGGCAATGTATTTACCTAGAAAAGTAACACATAAGATGGTTGTCTTTGAATAAGCAGAAACTAGTAGCAATTGAAGTAGCTCAAAATAAGTCAAAAAGAATAAAAGAGAAAGAAATTGAAAACAAAACTTGGATTTTTTTTATTATTCATCCCTTCCATAAACATAAAAAGATAATAGGAAATTATATGATTGAGAATGCAAGCTAACAGATGACTATTATGAAAACCTTCTGATACTATCTATGGTTACGTCGATGAAAAAAAGAGAGGAAAAAGTGAAAAAAGAGGAGGAAAGTTGGAGATAATGAGTTTTGTTAGTAAAGTCAGCTGAGGCTCACACTTTTTTATTATGTATAACTTAAGCTGTCCTGCATGACTATACAAGAAACAGCAAAAGAAATTTTTATATATACTCTAGTTTTACCAAGAACAAAGAAAGAAACCACCAATAAGACACGGCTCCTACAGCTAAGTCATTAGTTAATAAGGATGACATGAGTGGTGCATAAATGCGCATATCATGTTTCCAATTATTAACTAAAGGAAACTGAACTGAAATATGAGCGAAAAGTCCATGAGATCACTGAAGGGACCACATGGTTATATAGAGTACTCCTTGAGTTGTTACAACAGAAGAGAAGAACCCTTGTAGTTACAATGAAAAGAGGGAGAACAAGTCTAACAAAGAAAAGTCTAACTTGTATGGTGCTCCTAGGGACTACTCTTTATAGTGCACTTGTATCAATTTACAATGCTCCATGGGAGCTTAATGAAGTTATGTTCCTCAGCCATGTTAATAACCGCTAACACCAAAAGCTCAAGCTGTTAGTGAACGGCATAACAATTTATATCAACACTCCCCTTTTGATGCAGGCCCTAGGGTTAGGGCTTGCGTGGAGAAGGGGACGCACTGGTTTTGGCTGGGATTTTTTTTTTTTTTTTTTTTTTTTTTTTTTTGGATTTGGGTATGGGATGTCGATAGAGGGTTTTGGGTTTGGGTGACGGAAAGTTGGGGAAGTGTGGGTTTCATTCGGTTTGAGGTTTTATGAACAGTGGGGTTTTGATCAAGTTGTGGAAGATGGGGGCTGGGTGTGACGGAGGTGGCTGGTTGTCAGAAAGATGTCGCCAGGACAATGGTGGGGTAACGGATATGAAATGGATAGGTTCCGATTGGTGACAGGGAGATTGATCGGAGCAATGTGGATCTTCTCTCTAATACCAACTAATGCATACCCTAGGGTTAGGCCCGTTAGGGCTTGCGTGGAGAAGGGTGGAGCACTGGTTTCAACTGGTTTTTTTTTTTTTCTCTAATTATTAGTTAGGAAGTTCTAATTCAAAGTAAATTTAGATAAATTTTAATTCATACAGTTATCTGGTTTTGGACAGTTCTGTCAAGTCACACAGTAGGACCGTCTAGCATTTGGTCCAGTAGTCCCAGCAGACATATACGTGCTAAGATTAGTTTTGATAAACAGTTGTTCTACATAAATTGGTATCAAAGATTTGCATCAAGATCAGTATCACTTTAGTCACAAAATTCGTTTAAAAAAAAAACGTTCGTATGCAATATAAGAGGACACGTTCTATAAGCAATGTGAACTGAATAATTTTGACAGCTAGATTAAGGTTTGTTCATATTCACTAACCAGCTCATAGACATAAACCAACTCCGTTGAGATACATGAACATGCCTGCGTGATAATTATAACAGAGAAATGCATCCCCTTTTAGTCAATAGGAGAGTGAAAAACTGATCAAGCTAACAAAGTGCATCATTGATTTCAATTAAAAGCAGTAAATATGTCAACCCATTACCTTCTCAACAATATATAATCCAAAAAATCCCATCTCTCTCTTGAAGAGATTCTGAAATCCCAACTTCAAAAAAGTTTGCGCACATGTAAGAGAGAAGAAATGCTCTGCATGTTAAAATATGACAAGTCTCAAATGAAGCGAACTTCTGAAAGCTTTGCTTCTGAAACATATTTAAGTCTTTTTTTTTAATTAGTTACCAAAGCTGAATAAAACTTGATATTGAAATGGAATCAAAAGTAATCTATTCTCAAGAGAATTATGTCTCAAATTCAAATATCTATAATCATTGACCAACCTTTCTTTCGACTATCTTGATGAACCACTGACCTTTTCAACCTTTTTGTAAAGATCAGCCTGATTTTGTTAGTAAATACTCAAATAGCCATTCTATCACTCATCTATTCTGGCTGAACACACCCCCCCCCCCCCCCCCCCCCGTCTCTCTCTCTCTTCTCTCTCTCTCCTCTCTCTCTCTCTCTCTCTCTCTCTCTCTCTCCCTCCTCTCTCTCCTCTCCTCTCTCTCTCTCGCTCTCTCGCTCTCTCTCTCTCCCTCGCTCTCTCTCCTCTCATTCTCTCCCCTCTCTCTCTCCTCCCACTCCCGCTCTCTCTCTCTCTCTCCCTCTCTCTCTCGCTCTCTCTCTCTCTCATCCCCGCTCTCGCCTCTCTCTCTCTCTCTCTCTCTCTCTCTCTCTCTCTCTCTCCTCTATCTCTCTCTCTCTCTCTCTCTCCTCTCTCTCTCCTCTCTCTCTCTCTCCTCTCTCTCTCTCTCTCTCTCTCTCTCTCTCTCTCTCTCTCTCTCTCTCTCCGCTGGGAGGACTAGAAGTTTTGTACCTGCTGCGCCAGCTGCTCACAAACTTCCAAATGAAGTCCCCAGTGCCAAGCCACACTCTAGGTCACAACCCTTTGCATGGTGTCGAGTCATGTTCCAATGAATGTGGTTGGTCCTTTCCATTACCCTCTCTCAAGTTTCCATAGCCATGTTATGCTGAACTTGCCCCATATTATTGTGAAGAGAGTAGCAATTCTGGTATCACCACATAGCATGATACCTCTACAAGATTGATCCAAAAATAGGAAACCTTATCCTGTAGAGGTATATACAAGATAAGGTTCTTTTCTTATCTCTAAATCAATCTTGTAGAGGTATCTGCAAGATAAGGTTTCCTATCTCTAAATCAATCTTGTAAAGGTATCAGGCTCCCTAAGTGCACCGGAACTAGTATTCACTTCATAATTATTAGACACAGTGGCGAAGAATGGAGATGGAGCATGAATTGCTATGTGTCATTGGTATGTTCTTTCGGGTTGGAAGCATTGTAGTCAATAATCAGTTTTAGTTCGTTTTGACAACCAGGCAAAACTATTTTGGTTTGGTCAAGTGACCAAACCGAACAACCCTACGAAAAGTTCCAAGGCCAAATTCGGGACATATTCAATTTGTTCACTCTAGATTTCATCCGAATAGGGATTACAATGAAATTTTTTTCCCATTTTTTTTAACAAAAGACTCTAAAATACCTATGATACCCAGATACATGTACAAGCCCAACGTATCCGTGTCGGACCAATACGAACACTCGTATCGACACCCGATACTGCACCAATACTTCTATGATACAAGGTTGGCATATCTTAACTTACCAAAGCATATCCTACTTACCAAGTCCATATTTCATATAGTTCTTTTAATTGTCTAACTTCTCAACATAAAAATATATATATACATATTAGAAAAAAAATGTAAACAATGATAATTTCGTTATCAAAAGTAAATATAAAAGAAAAAAAAAATTAGGACACCAATATCTTATATCCGTGTCCTACATTTTCAAAAGTGGCTTAGCCATTATCCCCAATCCCCATATCCGTGTCCATACTCATATAGTCATATCCATATTTGTGCATCATAGTATTTTTTTTTTATAACAATAAATTATTTCATCTGATTGAAGAGAAAGTTTTACAAGACAATGATTAAGATCAGCAATAATCTATGGAGTGAATGTTTCTTCAACCAAGAAGCAACATATGCACAAAATGGAGACAACAGAGATGTGAGTGAGGTGGATGCGTGGTAAAACGTAGGAAGGATAAAATTAGAAACTGAGTGGTTTCGAGAGCATTTAGGGATAGCATCATTAGGGGATAAAATCAGAGAAACACGTTTGAGATGGTTTGAGCATGTTTAATATTTGGGTTTAGATCAGGTGGATCAAAACCCAATGGAAATGCAGTCCATTTGTGTGGACCATTTGTGCTACTGGAGCCTGATGGACTGATCCCATTTGGGCCATCAGGGTGTTGTTTTGGATCCCCATTTAATGCAGAACCTTACGATTTTTTTTTATAATTATTTTAGGCCTATCTTGACCATCCAATTTCTAGATTGGCCCAATTTTCTTGATCAAACACTTGGTATGGTGGATCGAGGTCCTATTTGATTGATCAAATCGATCTAAATACTTTCAGGCCTCATTTAACACATAGACCACTGAATCCAAGCCTTCCGCTCCTGCGCCATTGCATCAACTTTATAGTGTTCGTTATATACATGAATTCCTCACATTTTCTTCTTTGTTCACATTCTTTCATTTCTCATTCGTCCCCTTCATGGCTTCATCTAAACCTTTTTAATCCTAACAGCAAGTACATTAAACTATGACAATTGATAGTTCTCCATTCATTATACCAATCGAGAGGACACAGCTCTAGGTACAAGTGCTGATTCAATGAAATTCATACATAATAGTTGGAGATTAGCTGGTAAATTAAAAGTTAATCTCCAACTATTATGGATTTATTACAATATGTGGTACTCCGTACTCTGCTCATATACTTAGAACCGTTCGCCTCACTGGTATAATGTATAAATGACTTTACATTATATTATCAGAAAAACAATTACAATAACTGAAAGAAAACACGTTCATAAATCATCATCTATTATTACGTTAGTAGCACATATATGTAAACCTATCCATTCTACCAGAACCATTAAGAAATGACAAAAAGATATCATTATTCAGGAAATTCAATCCACATAAAACTATTGTTAGCCTCAGTTAAAATATTTCAAATACATATCAATCTGGATAGGGTTTTGAATTAAGTGTTGTCATTAGCAAAAGAGGCAAACCTTTACAAACGCAGCCCAATCTCCACTTGTACATATAGAACTTGGGGAGTTAACTTTCTTCAAAGAATAAAAAGTAAAGCATTGAGAATGTTATTGATCGAATGTAAAAATCCAAAAGATTACAGCATATTAGTAAAATCAAGAAGCATATCTGTAGTACTAATAGAACACCCGTAGAAGACTAATGTTGCTAACGGTTTGTCCCAAAAGCAGTAGGAAACGTTACGATTCTAAGTTCCACAGGTGAACCATGTAATGATTACAACTTAACTGGCAGATGATACAACTAAAAATTTAGCAGATCATACAACTAAAACTTAGTTAATGTAGATATCAATAAAAAAAAAAACCTTAGTTAATGTGCTTCAATTTCAAGAAAACCCCATTATCCCAACAACCTATTTTTTTATTTAAGATTTTGAATCTTTAGTATGCAAGCCTTATGCCTCCATCAGAGTAGTCAATTTTGGTTCATTTCGGCCAAACAAGCAGAATTTTCTTAATTTGGTCAGGTGACCAAATAGAACGGCCTATAAAAATAAAATAAAAAACTGATCAAGACATTGGACTAGTTCAGCATGTTCAGCTGAATAGGGAGGCAGTGCATTTTTTTTTTTTTTTTTCCTTTTCATTGTCTTTAAGAAAACAAACTCTTTATGTTGATTTGGGTTAAGGCATCCAATCTATCAACCCACCCCCACCCAACAGTACCCATCCACTGACCCCACCTATTCAATCCAGCCCTTGACATAGCAACATGAGAAAAAGTGTAGTTGTTCATAGTTTGTCCTTTTTACATAGACAATAAGGTTGATAAAATCATATGAAGAACAAAATTGATATTAACATGTGATTTGCTAAAATTTAGAGATTTAAGAAGATGTAATCCTTGCATCATATCCAGAATCAAAATCTGTGTTAGTGGATACAAAGTATTCATAATTCCAAAACCAAAACCAATGGGTAGGGAGAGACGGAGGGTAAAGGGGGAGAGAGGAGAGACAAAGAAAAAGAGAGATCAGGGGCTGGGAGCAGACGAGGAAAAAGAAAGAAAGGGAAGAGAGGGATCGTGTTGGGTGGGTGGGTTAGGGAGGAGAGAAGAAATGATTAAAAAAAAAGGAAAAGAAATAAAAGACAAGAAGCGAGGAAGTGAATAAAAAGTAAGTGGGTTGTTAGGGTGAGAGGGAGAAATTTGCAAGGGTTGGTGCATCAGATCTTTGGGTTAGGAGAGAGAGAGAAGAGGTTCCCAGAAGATTTTGCAGGCTACGACTATAGACGATTTGGTTCCCAGTATTTTATTTCTATTCTATTTTATTCCATGTCATTCCATGCCATTAGATCTTAGATGTTATAATCCGAGCCGTCCAGTGCTAGGGCTCTCTGTTGCTTCTCTTTAAACTTGTATCTCCTTATGGAGAAGACAGTTATGACTGATGAATGAATAAAAATATTTCATGGAAGCCCTCTTGAGAGTATCTGGTGCAAGAACTTCTTCTTCCTCACCCGTGATGGGGAGTTTGGCGTGAGGCTAAGAATCTTATCTCTTCCTCCAAGTAATCTCCATCTCTTTCTTGTTTGTTTTCATCCTTCCATCTCAGATTTCCAATAAATCTATATCAGGATCCATCTCACCATTGGAATCCTAGATATAGCCCCAAACCCTAACCCACACCATCTAACCTTCTCAAACCCCTTAACCAGTCCCTTTAACCTTAACTGATCCCCTCCATCCATTACTAAGACCCTAGATCTAGCTACGTCAGCCCTCCCTAGATCTAGTTCACACAATACTAGATCTAGCCCCAATTCCTCACTAGAACCCTAAATCCAACCCAAATCTTCCATCCTATCCCAAAATGCGCCCCATCAACCATCCTGACCATCCCCAAATCCAAACCAAGTTGGCTGAACCTGGTCCAGGCCCAAATCCACTTGGCCAACTCGGATCCAGCCCATTACAGGCCCAGCTGAATTTGGCACAGCCCATCCCAAGTAGGCCGGCCCACTTTGGAGGCCCAATTCACCAATTTTCATTGGTAATTAACCCTTTAACCATTTGTTTTCAATTCTGAATTTTAACTCGTGCATATTATAAGTTGTGGGAATTATTTTTTCAAGTCTGAAATTGAACCTTAATTTGCACAATTTCCCAAATTATCAAAATTGGAATCATTTGAGCCTAGCTACCATGAAATCCCCAAAGGGCACCGCAAATCTACTTCTGTCAGTGATTCCTAGACAACGTGGAAGTCCTAACCTTCCACTGGATCCAACTTCAATTAATTAAGGATCTCATTGCAAGATTGTGACAAGCCTGAGATCACTGTTAATTGCTTGATGAATTTTACATTGAATGGTGTGCTTACTTCAGTTTTAGTGGTTTAATTATAACTGTTAATTCATTTTCCTGATCTCAAACTCACTTCATTTAGGCTAGTCAACCTCGTCCTGCATCATCCATCATCTCATAACTGAGCAACAGAAAATCCCTAGAAAAAAGTAAAGGCAAAGCCATTACAGGTCAAACAGAGCAAAATGATGTAAGGATTTTATTGCCAACCCCCTCAGACCTCTATGGTTTGCCAAAAAACCATTATGTTGGTAGAAAAATTGTGATTTTATCCAAAATTAAATAGGAAAGTAGCATTCATACACAGATACAACACAAAATGAAAACCAAAAAAAACATCATTTTTCATGAATTTCTATTTTGAGTCAACAAAACATATTAAGTCCTTCCAAAAAAACATAAATTAAAGATGACACCTGGTCCACCCCTGCTACCATATCCACAAATGGTATGATTACATCAACATGTCAAACTGCATAAATGTTGGCAACTATATGAACCTTATTCTAATTCAATGCCATGATGTTTGAAGGAAATGAGATTCAGGAAAGTAATTTAGTCAACTAATGTGGAGAGAGAGAGAGAGAGAGAGAGATACTGAGGAAAGTATGGTAGTTGACCAATGTGATTTATTAACCCTTTATTAAGTTACATGTCAATATTGAATTGCATTTGTACCTTTAAAATATGAAAATTAAATCAAAAAATATCTGTGTGGTCAAACACTTACAATAACCAGATCCATCAAATAAAAAATTGCAGTTAATAATTGATCAGAACAATACAGAAGTAAAGAGAAATGTAGAAGAACAAAAGAATGGTACTAGATCCTAGAAAATATAAAAGAGGTACAATACCTTGAGTATGTACGGAATATCTCTCACAGACTTCAGTGTTTCGCGTAAAGCGGCCATCAATTCTTCAGAGGAAAGAAGGAATGATATCTTTATCCATTTGTATAGAAATAGAATGCTGTTGCTTTATGTGAGATTCAGGAATTAATAGAACTGTGATGCATCAGTAACATTTGACAAGGATACAGTGTTGAGACGACTATTCAGAACTTCAAGCTCTAGTATAGGCCTCAGAAACCAGGTCCTAGTAGAAAGGAAATCAGGTTTAGAACTATGGATCACCAAGTTTTGTCAGTTTCCAAGCAAGTCCCAAAATGTATTTTCTGACTCCGTTGATAAAAGTTTACCGCAGCAGACGCTTGCCCATTGGTGTCACACACTGAAATTAAAAATTAAAATTAAAAAAACTAAACTGGTCTAAAGTAATGAAGACTTTAGAGCAGAGGGATTAAACATGCTTCATTTTTTCTCCTTTTTTTTTTTTATAGTTTCTAGGAAAAATACTGATCAATAGAAAATAACAAACATTACCTTGTTAAACATCCCAAAGACAGAGAACCTGCAGTTTTAAGAACATTAGTGCACAGGTACTAAAAACTAACAATGCTTTAATAATTTTTTTCTTCTTTCACCCTTCTTTTGCTCTCCCAATGCCCATATGACTTGGGTGTTTGTCTATTTGAAAAATTTGCAATGCCTCATGCGCTGCAGCATCAAGTTTGAGAAATTTTGTTCTATAATGGAAGTTAAGATCATATATCATATTATCCTTGTATACAGTATCAGGAAAGTCAGATCATTAGAGCTACCTAAATTAGAAACTACAAAATGCCTATACAAAATAAGGAATATAAGGCGTTTAGGATACAATGAGATTTCTGTCACACAATCAATTGTGATTGGTGTATTGCCGCCTTCTGTCCGTTCAAGGGTATCTACAAGCCTCTCACTTTCCAGTTATAGCAAGAAGGCCCCCGCTTGCACGAACTTGTAGATCACTACTGGTATCCATCATAGAGTTCAGCTGCATAATTAACAAAAAGAATGGAACATTTTGAGTTGAGCATCCAATCTAAAGAATAATGATTGCACAACCAGCTGCAAGAAAACAGTAATTTTTTGTCCCAATAACTTACAAAGCAAATTCTTTCCTTAACACTAAGCCCTTCATCCATCCCCGAGACTCGAAGATATACCAATCTGCATAAGTACAGATATCTCAATCAATTCATCAAACTGAGAGAAAATAGGGAAGAAAGTTGCTTCTCTGAATGCAGTATCCAAATGCAGAAGACAATGGTCTTTAACAACTGCACCTGGCATCTAACAATTTATATATATATATATATATATAGAGAGAGAGAGAGAGGGAATGGAGTGTGTTCTTTCTAATGACCGAGATTAGAGGGAATGTAGTGTGTTCTTTCTAATGACCGAGATTAAAGAGAATGGAGTGGTCCTTTCTCAATTCTCATGACCAAGCTCCCCTTTCCGTATTACTATGTATGGAATATATTATCCTTTTGAATGGGATAATTACAATATTTGATTACAATCACAATCCTTTGATTTAGGGGAAATCAAATAACAGCTCATTCCTAGTCAAGGACTGTATATGGATATGTGTTCTCTTGTGCCATATGCAACTGTGTGTACTTATATTACAGTGGTTTGGGAGATAAAATTTCTATGTTCCTTAACATTTATGTTATTGATTCATTTATTTTAAATATACAAAGTCAAATGGTGTCAATAAAAATAGACAATCTAAGGAGTTTTTCTGGAGCTTTGAGTAGCTACCTACTAAAAAAGCATTGCAATATCAAAATGGAACAAGAACAAGTTATGGAGAGAAACAAGATTTATTGAGCAATAAAACAACTGCTTGCAAGTTGCATCCCTCAATGGCCAAAAGCTGATATGCAGTACTCATTACAGAAAGTTAAAAAAAAAAGAGCATGATCGTCTTCTGCATCTCCTGTACTTCACCAAGCACATTGATCTAAGTCACCACCATCTTAACTACTTGAACTTCTCATTTTCCAAATGTTACAACGCAGCTTTGCAAAAGAAACAAAAAATTTATATGAAAGACTCTTTATTCTAAAAATGGTTCATGCAGTAAACTCCATCGTTAGACTCCTTTTCAAACAGAAAGCATAAACAAAAGGGACAATTGAACATAGTAAAGGTACTTCTATACCTGTGCCATGCTTGTTCGTAGCTGAATATTGAGCTTTTCATAAGCTTCACTTCTGGTGGCTTCGCTCCATCTGTTTCATTCACAATGCTAACTAAAAGCACAAAATGGAAGTATGGAACTCGTATTCATTGATTGAGATGCCAGTTACAAACCACTTCTTTGTAAAGCAGATATGAAGGATTCCTCAGTCTTAGTGCTTGCATAAATGATCCGAGGCTTGGCTTGACATTTTACTGAGAAATTTCCATGAAAAGAAATGTATGAGATGCACATAAATATTCGCATGCATTAACAGACCTTTACAACGTTAGGATAATAAGGATAGCGATGTATATTTATCCAAATGATTCTTAACATTCAACAAAGTAAATGACCTTGAAGAAAAAGGGATAAAAACTGATTTTGAATGGCACAAGTAATTGCTTTAAAAAAAAAAAAAATTGTTGTAAACCCAGTCTTTAAATATTCATATGTGCATACCCAGGTCCATTAGAGGAAAATCATCACTCCCATCTTCCCAAACTTCCAAGACATAAAGTTGGCAAATGCTGGAATCATAGTATGCAACTCCAACACTGGATATAAAAGAATAAAATGTCATGGAATTATGGCTGACAATAATTGCCTTCTATAAGTCAATCAAATAAATATTATTAAAATCAGCATGCCCAATGTTAGCTAATCAACCTATCTCATCTCTAAGATGCAGCATGTTAAGATACATTACATATAAAATTATTAATAACTAATAAGTGCCCTAGCTGTTCTAGTGTTTTTGAGAGTATAATCTATCCAACTAGAGTTATTATTGTGCAGGAACATAGGTTCTATTTAAAACTTAAAAGTAATGGTCCCAACTTGGTTTTCATGTTAGTATAGGAACCAGATGGGCATTCTTGTGATTTTACTTCATTCAAAACACAATAAATACAAAGGCGGATTCATATGGACAACACAACCACAAATCCCCTCTTTTCTGTTGTATGACCTCTCTCTCTTTCTTCTTGCTTCCTCTGCAAAAACCTTAAATCTTTATCTTATTCTGTTCATTATATTTCTATCTTTCTTCCTTTATTCTCTAAATTTCAAGTCGGTACCAATGCAAGATTTCTAGGCAAAGGGAATCTCTCAGGGTTTAAATAGTTGTGTAAACCCAACTCCATAGGAAGGACTTGTTGATTCTTTGTTAAATGTGAGAATTCGGCCATGCTTGTGAGACCCCAATCCGCCTGGGTAATCCGTTGAGGCCAGACCAGGTCAAGTGATCCTGTCAGCCAAGAAAGGAGAATCTACAAGGGTAAGGGTGGAGTGCTTCCGTTACCACCATGAGGCTTTGTCCAAATCCCACATCGGAACTATCCAAGTCCTGACCCTGGGCTTATGAGTCAAACCCCGTGTTAACACAACATGGTGTGTTTTAAAGTCATGTGGCCCCGGATCCCATAAGAACTCCAAAGTTAAGCGTGCTTGGGCAGCGGGAGCGGTACCAGGATGGGTGACCCTCTGGCAAGGTCGGACCTACATGTATCAAGTTGGGGCCTGAAGCCCCCACCAAAATTGAAACAAGCCCATTAGGGCCTAAAGGAAGTCTAGCCCAGCCCATAGCCCCCACCTACCTTTCCCTAACTCAAAATACTCCCTTTCCCGATCTCTCTTTCCCTCTCTAAAAAAATCCCTAAATTGGCAAACCCTCCATCTCCTTCCCCGGCATCGGTGCACCCCCGTTATTCCTCCCTCCGGCAGGCAGGCATCTCTGCTCTCCCTCTCTCTCAATCCATCTCTCCCTCTAAGTCTACCTATCTCTCTCAATCTATCTCTTTGACTCTCTCGGTCTATATCTCTCTCAACTCAATCGATCTCTCTTACTCTCTCAGTCTATCTCTCTCGTTCAATCTATCACTCTCTCAATCTCTGTCTCCGTCAGGTTTTTTTTTTTTATAGTTTTTCAAATAGGGCTTAAATACTATCTTCAACGGGTGGGTTTATATGGATCTTTACAAATCAACCTTAACTAACCCTAACAAGAAAATTCCTCCCCATATCGAACTTAGCTTGACAACCCAAATCTATTTTTTATGTACTTTTTCAAATATAAAAATATGTTTGGTTTTGATAAAAAAAATTGTGTTTGGATTAAACTTACATGAATACATTCAGTGGTTTAAATGTATTTGGATTAACCACATCAACAACATCATCTACAATGCATTAACCATATCAACAACGTCATCGACGCCTTCTCCAAAATATGATGGGCCAGCTACATGAATTCCATTTTGCAATTCCAATCTATCTTGGGGATTGTTCTAAGAAATGCATTGACCACTCAAAAGTCCATGAAACACCATTGGTATGATCCTAGCCATCACCCACTGGTGACTTTTCTTGGGCTCACACACACTTCAACACGATTATCAGGCCAATTGAACAAACTTGGGGCTAAGAGTTACAAGGTTCCATATCCTTAGTTGATTACCAACTGCTTGGCTAACTATTATGGAAGTAAATTTATCATTGACATAGCTTTTGATCAACCTTGCAATCGTTCATCCAGAAAGGATGAATCCATACTTAAACTAGTTAATTATAAAATTAAAAAATGTCTATAGTGAGAACATTTTAAGCAAGAAAAATCCCCAGAGTATATGACAATTGACAAGGCATACTGCTATACAATGCACCCATGACAATGACAATCAAAAAGGGAATTTAGCAGTTGTTCTGCCTTTGTACTTGATTAAGCTATTTAATCAAACCAGATCTGTTAGATATGTAATAAAATGAATCTCGGCATGCATTTCACAAATGTCATATGGATACATTTCACAAATGTCATACGAATACATTTCACAAATGTCACAAATATGAGAATGTTAAATGATTCGAATCAAAAAATTGACGATGAGACAATCATGGAACGGTTTCAAAACATGAAGAACCATCGAGGGCAATTGTAAAAGCTTTGTTTGAGTTAAGACTTAAGATATGACTTTTGATGATATGTTAGTTAATTTGATTAAATATTTTGTAAATGAAAAACTGCCAAGGTTAATGTTAAGAAAGGACAACAAAAGAGTGATTGACATTTTCAAGTGACTATCATAGGCCCCCCACAAATGAAAACCTTGGGTCCGCCACTACCGTCTGGGAAGTCTTCGTGCATGAACGTGGGCCAAAGCGGATAAGATCATGCTGAGTTGGGCGGGGCTGTGGCAATTGATATCAGAACCGAGGACAGCTCTATTTCCGATGGGGGAGAGTGTGAGACCCCAATCCGCCTGAGTAATCTCTTGAGGCGAGACCAAGTCAAGTGATCCTCTGAGCCAAGAAAGGGGAATCTGTAGGGGTAAGGGTGGAGTGCTTCGGTTAGCACCATGAGGCTTTGTCCAAGTTACCTGATTCGCATTTCGATCGATTCACATTTAAGTTCACCAATCTCCTCAGAATCAAAACTTCGTGCTCTGATTCAGGGAGAGGAACACGTCTTCCCAATTTCAACCCTTCCTTAACAGAAAGGACTCGAGCCACAATGCACTTGTCCTTACACACCCAAATATTGGTCTAAGTGAACCAGTTCGAGCTAGGCCTATATGATACATATCAACTGCATAATTTATACTTGATTCAGTGTTTGCCGTTGAGCTAGGCCTATAAGGATAATTGTATATTTATCAAATTAGCAATTTCATTTGGGACCCCATACCAAAATAGACTGAAATGCCAAAAATATCTGAAATTGACGGAAACGGACCAATATCAGGAACGAAATTTTTTTGGCAACTATGATATTTAGTTATTTGCATAATGGAATTATAAATAAAATAAAATTAACTGATCTTTTAAAATACTATTAGCACAAAAGAAAGTGTCTATTATGAAGGTGTACAAACTTATATGGAAAAAGAAGTTAAACTCCAAAAGAAATAGCAACATAAACCTCCAAATTAGAGATGCAAATAAGATTTGTCAGGCACAAGAATGCTAATAATCAACAGAATCAGTCATCATGATAAAACACTTACCCATGACCTTGCATGATGCATGCCATGTAGACCTACATGTAAATCACAAGGCCTGTATTAGGATCAAAAACATTTGTAACTTTCTCTACCACATTAATTGCTCACGAAAACTATAACCCATTTATTTCCAAGTCTTGAACATTTAGTGATAGTAATCTCATGCTTAAAAAGGAAAACCAGTGATGAAATACAACACTGTCACAAACATTAGTCTCAAGACATTACTACATGAGGCATTTAACTACCTTTGAAAATACAAGAGAAACATTTCAAGAACCATTCCCAGGACTTGCAACGATTAGAGTTATTGATGTCATGAATAAAAGGGATTCTCTATAATGATAATAGTAAATTTTATGGAAAAAAAAAAACAAAGAAATTAGAACCTAAGCAAATAAGCAACAAATATAATGGTGGGTTGACTAGCACCATCTCCAGCCAACTGTTCTACCACTGCATTAGCAGCCTACTTTTTATCACAATAATGCCCAGCAGGCCGCAACAGTAATATGTTTGTCTCATGACTTTTATCTAAAAACCTGCCACTCTCCATGCAAAAGATGTGTAAGATACACATTATGGAGGCAAGAACTACACTTGTACAGTTGTACATACACACACTTATCATATGCACACAAAGGATCTTGACTTGATAATAATAAAATAATTTTGGACTTTAATCTGTAAAATAACCCTAATCAATGGAATCATTCATCGTAAATTTAAGTCATCTCTCACAATGAGGGATTGACTTTCATGTGATTGACATAGCATTTGTCCCAAAGCTCTCCATCCAATCAACATATCCTCCGTCCCATGATCCCATCCGACTGTGTAATCAAGATTGGATTCGTCTGAAAATTCCAATAGGGTTTTCTTCAACTCTTCTTACTGGTGACTTAAAAATCTACAGAGGAGGCCATCTTATTCTCAGATCTTCAATGGCGACAGAATCTTCGTCCCTTCCAGGGAAAATTTTCTGTTCTATTCTGAAATCATTTGGAGTGCACAGGCTTGTCAGTTTCCTCGCGCCTTTCCTATTCGACAGTTTGTGGCAGTTAATGTTGCTTTTCTAAGAAGCACAAGTTCTTTTTTTCATGAATTCCCTTCATCTTCTCCATCTACTTGTACTTCTAACAATCCTACCATTTCATCACATTCACCATGCAAAAGCAATCACTCTCATAAGCAGCTTTTCTACAAATAAAGAAAAAAATGCACGCATTGTTCTTCGATTAGTTCTCGTCGCGCAATTAACAGCATAAGATCACTGGAGAGATAACCAGATCTCTGATTGCGACTTCAATGAGTAAAATCATTAGCGTTTAGAGGCTCGTTTCTAGGTTAGGAAGTATCAGAACTCGGATGAAATCAAAGGAGAAGTGAAAATTCGATGAGATCTGAGAAAGGAACGCGTAATTGCAGAAATAATCTATGGATCTGTATCAGTAAAAGGACATGCGTAAACCTTTTTTGAGGCGATTTGGATGTCTAGAAACAGAATAAAATTACATGGAATCGGTGAATAGAAGCAGAGAGAGGTGTTGAGATGAGAGAGGAAGAGGATTCGAACTGAAATTAGGGATTTACCTGCGATTCGGCCTCCGTTTCTGCTACTTCCTCCTCCATTTCCATTTTCGCTTCTTCCTTCCTCCGTGGGAGCTACAGCTACAGCTCGAGAAAGAGCGGGAAAGTGTTTGTTGTCTACCTTGTGGTAAACTGCATATATACGAGTGGGGATGTAAATGGGTAATTTTTCGATTACTCGGACGTTCGTTTTCCGATTCTTTGGTTACTCGGAGGATGTTAAAAATTAAAGTCTGCGTCATAAGTAAATGGATCCGGTGGTTCAAACCCGAGGATTCGAAATCCGATTTATTATCTTAATTTTTAAAAAAATTATTTTTAAAATTTATGCTTTTTAATATCATTCTCTATTTAGACTCGGACCCGGATCCAGACCCGTCCCATATGGATTTCGAAATGGTTCCGAGTCTGAATCCGATTCCACCTTCTCCTTAACAGTTTTGGGTCCACCATAGACCCCGACTGGAACTAACTCATTTACAACCCTATATACAAGTGAATGATGGTGCATGTGATAGACTCATGCTAGTATGATGTAGTCATGTAGAGGGTCAAATGAAATCAGGTTATGACCCAACCTCATTTGACCCCTATAATAGACTATGTTGCTGAACATTTGGTTCCTGAAGAAGGGGGAACAGGAGATCGATACTAAGACCTTTAGATCCGGAAGAGAGGGGAACCGTGGTCCTGACCAATGGGCCAACCCCTTCAACTCCAGTAACTTACATTTATTTATTTTTATTGAGATGCTACTTGGAGAGGCAGGCACCCACAAGACACTCAACCAAGTTCCTACCATTACAGCTAAAATCAATGATTAATCCATGCTTGTTTATGTGGAAAGGAGGTGCTTAGGCCTCACCAAAAAATTTTTTTTTTTGGTTAATCGGAGGGTTCCCAATCCTTTGGGTGGACTTATGCCTCCGCGTAGAGGGAAACCGGGTAAACACCCATGTGACCCCAAGATGGTGGCACTAATAGACTCAACATTCGATTCATGAAGAAGGGGGATTCGAAGGTCGATACCAAGGCCTCTAGATCCAAAAGAGGGAAGAATCGTGGTCTTGACCACTCGGCCAACCCCTTGGAGTTTTGTGCCTCACGGCCCTCTCCAACTGAGCTACTAGGTTTGCACGGGCAACAAAGACATTTTAGTTTGTAAATTAGATGGGTTTAGGGTCAGGGCCCGTCATAACCAACAAGGGATTAGGTAGTGCGTATGACCACATATGTTAAAAAGTAGGGTAAGGACAACCCTCAGTCAGAACTGGCCCAGCCCGCCCTGGTCCTAGTGCTTTTCCAAATTAGCTGATTAAAAGTTTACGCTTTCCACATCTCAGTCACAGTACTGACTGGATGCATGGTCCTCGCATTAGAAGAAAAAGGTTCATTTGGCCATGTAATATCTTTGCTAGAGTATGTTAGTTATATGAGCTGAGAATGAGATAGATAATAGAATCCGGAAACTGACTCTTACAGCCCTACAAGTCCTCTAAATAGGGCTCACCTTTAATAACAGCGTCAGTTTTTACATGGTTGTCCGCAGTTTAAACCCCGGGTATATCACCTCTTTCCACTCGTACGAGCTCATTTCCCACTTGTATGGGCTTTTTTCCCGCGTGGCTGCTTTCCCATATATATATATATATATATATATATATATGCGGGCTCTCTTTTGAATCTTTTTACAATTTGAAGTTTATGTCCCCACATATTGGCTCTGACACGAATTTCGGCCTAACCACGGGTGGGGACAGCAAAATTTTCATGTGTTTTATGGGGGCAGCAGAAGTTTCATTGTGTTTTATCAATAGTAAGGTCCATCCATTTAAAATTGGAACCCCTCTTTCTCTTGGATATGGAAAGACTTCACTCTAATAAGATCTTGGGTCCACTATAGAATTGATCATTTTTATGATATATTTGAGTAAAAAATTATAAAAATCCATGTGTTCTACATTTGATCAATTTAACAGTGGACACTTCTCCTATCAAAGTGAAATTTGATATAAAAACTATATAAGAGTGAGCATTTATTTTGAACAATTTAGATCTTTAATAGACAAACTCTATTGTAAAGCCTCACAAATCTTCCATGAGGTCAAGCCTAGGGATTTTATTTCATGGCAAAGAATTTCAAGTGGGCCATTTACATACGTAACTGGGAGCTCAGGAATATAATTCCAAGCTGTTAAAATTTCCAAACAAACAAAGAAATTTGGTAGATCAACATACAAATTTAGAGTCATCTTCAGCACCAAGGTATTATCTACTTTTTATTTTCTTTTTGGTAGAACAGAACAGGCCTATATTATCTACCTATAATCTCTATTTATGAGTTCTAATTTTTCAAACAAATCCTATTCAATCTTTGCAACTCCACAATCTATCATTCTTTCCTTTCTAGACATTTCAGTCACCCCCTTTCCTTAGTTTCCTGAACCATGTAGCCCTATATCATCTAATCTTAGCAAAAAGGCGGTGAAGGGTATCAAATATCTGCGTCAGCCTTATAAGTTGCAGTTCGCCCATCCAACCCTATTCAAAGTCCTTCGCGAGAAAGAGGGGAAAAAAATCTTTGGAACTCCTCATTCTATCATGCATTCCCTCACCTCTACTACATTTGAAGTCTCCCCTGTCCACTGGTTGCTTGAAACCTGCAACCCTTCAGTATGAAGGTAACCGAGCTTAACATAATAAATAAATAAATCGCATGGCGCAACTAGATTAGACTAGTAACATATTTCAATCCATACTGCATGAGAGTTGACTACAGATAAATTGCTAAATGATATATTCCTTAGGGGGCTAAGAAACTGGTGTTCCAAAACAAACTCGAGCAACATTTTTCTTCCTACACAAAACTAAACTGCTCATCACATGACATAGAATCAGGCACTTAACCACCACATCATCAATGAAGCAACCTCTAGGACCATGCATGATAGGTTTTCACCGAATGTCACATCCAACAAAACTCAGCAATGCACCATAGAAGTTTGGCAAGCACAACCACCCAACTGAGCAAAATATATCATATGACCTGAGAAAACAATGCCAAAAGAGGAGCAATCAAAATCAAAATTCAATGAAAAAATTTTCCATACTGCACAAGGAAGATTCAAGCTTCAATTACCTCAGGCAGAGGGCTTGTCTGACTGAGGCACCTCCTGTCTGGGTTTTCTACGCTCTGGTGGTGGGCCATCCCTCTTTCTTTCATACCTTCGGCTCTCGTACTTTGAACTGCTACGTTGCTTAGGTTGATATGTTGGGTATTTACAGGGAATTATCTCCCCGTTTATATACTTATCTCCTGAAAGAAGGCAGTCAAAGAAAATAAACTCATTATAACATAACACATCATGTTTTTTATGGCAACGTGACTTGAATCTGCAAATGAAATGGTAAACCCTCCACTGTGCTGGCTCGACACCATAATATGATGTAGAAATAGCACCTCCATTCAAACCAGGCAGGACTCTCTCTCTCTCTCTCTCTCTCTCTCTCTCTCTCTCTCTCTCTCTCTCTCTCTCTCTCCACGCGTGCAGTGCGTTAGGCTCACGTGTCCATCTAGCAGGTCACATCATGGATGAACCATGCCACAAAGAAATATCCACCAAGAATGATCCTTAGGTCAGTGACCAGAAAATTCGTAATTTAGGCAATGGTCCACAATAACAGAAACAGAATCCATATAGCATTGCTTAAATTTTTCCATTGGTGAATATATTTTTGGCATATGGCATTCTTGATGGTCGACCAGATACGTCCTCCAGATCAGCAAGAAGTGTGGACCACACATGCTTCAAGTTAAACTTCAGAGGTACTTTTTTTTTTCAATGCTGAATATTGCATCTCTTCTTTTGCTACATTCTGGCCAACATATAGACATATAGAGATCCTTTTTTGCCAGGCTGAACATTGTGCATTACCTCTTGTTCCATTCACTAAAACAATGTGACGAGAGAATATAAGTATACATCCGCATAAGAATAACTTACCTCCGTAATCCTTGTTTTTCACATCAATATATGAATCTGGCAATACCCAAAGAACTCCAGGCAATCCTATGGGAAAACAAAAAAAAATAAATAATAGACTTTGAGAAACCTATATAAAATTAAAAATGGAGGATGAGGATACTTGAAAATCAGTTCCTAAAGTTATTCACTTACCCTTGAATTTTTCTGATATTTCTTCAGAGACAGTGCATTGAAATCCAGTGTATGTGGTTGTGCTAAAAGCATACATGTTTTTCTTTGCTTCTTCCATGCTGCAACAATAAATGTCAGCGAGAGGTGAGGATTAAATAAGTAGAATAAATAAATCTTACTACCTAAATTTAAATCAAACATGACAACATGATAGTTCAGCTTCTAGAATCGTTTATGGTTGATTCATTTGTTAGTGGCATAAGAAAGGACATCCAATGCAAGGTGAAACCATTTAGCTCAAACAAGTTGAATTGGGCAGTTAACCTTGCTCAACATGCCAAAAAGGGACTCACACCACAAGCCCTATCTATTAGTGATCTGGCATTTTACCTCACCCAATGTGTTGCCTTCTTTTAAGAAAACTTAACATTGGCAACCCAATGCATTACTAGCCCAACGGCCTAAAACAGTAACGGCATATGCTGTTATGTTATTTTCAATATAACAGTCATAACAATTGCATTATAAAAAAATTTTACAAATAAAGATGAACAAATCGGTCCATAACGGTCGATATTTTGAATAAATATCAGCCGACGATAGTTTTTTTTTTAACTTTCTTTCCCTCTCTCTCTTTCACTTTTTTGTCCCAAACCATCTATGGAGCTTCCTAAGACTGTGCTAGAGCTTCCCAAGCCTCCTTTTTTACCAAAACTCAAATGCTTTGCAAGATTTTGGCGGATACTCGAATAAAGGCCTCTTCCCTCCTCAACCACAATACCCTTATATCCATATTCATTAATTAATTCATCTTGATGTAGTAGTAAATGTCACTTAAAAGTAGAAATTCACTTTTAACTTACTTGGTGATTAAGTAATTGAGTATTGTACTACTACTGCTACTTTCTTGACTTTATGTGTTTATTTCTAATGGTTAGTTCAAAATTATAATTGCAATGCATACTGTAAAATTCTGATGTTTCAAATTTATTTTAGCATATACATGTAAATATATTTAATTCTGAATAGATACAGGATGTTATGACTTAGGGGAACCGATATTTTGCTTTAAAATGTTTACTAATGGGAAAAAAATTATTTCCTTTATAATATTCAGAGTCCTTTGGATTTTTTTATTTTTTTATTTTTTGTGGTAAAAAATTTGGCACTGAGGTGGACCGCGAATCGCAACGCAATCAATGTTATGAAATTTGGTTCAATTGCCATTTCGATTTGCCCTCTAAATGAATTGTTTCGACCAATTCGAAGATTTCGGTGAAATATTTCGGAAAAAAATATTATATACATATATATTAAAATGAAAAAAATAATATATCTGATACATTTAATTTATTGTACTAAATGAATGCAATATGTCAATTTATATTTGATGGGCTATTTCATATTAGAGTGAAACTTGGCTAGCTTATTCATAATAAAATATTTTTATTGGAATAAAATTTGATTAGGGCGATAGGGCCCATACAGTTATTTAGATATTAATAGATAGGTGGCTCCACCTTGGAGCCCACTAATTTCTCTAAGCCAAAAGGCAAAAAAAGGTAATTTTACTTTTAATTTTAAGTTTAAAAAATATGTTTAGCTCCTTCGGTTTTCATTTTTTCTATTTTAAAGGCACCCTAAATACTAGGACGAATTGGCCGAAATCATAAAATTCGGACCGAATCGGACGAATCAGAACGAATTCTAGGATGAATAATTACAGGTCCCGTTCATTTCGATAAATAGAACGAACCGAAATTATTCGGAAATTTCGGGCAAAACGAACCGAATTTTGTAATAACGAACGCAATGCCGTGTTATAACGGTTTTTAGGGTCGACCACGATGGTGACCACAACAGCAATTTTGAACCATGATTCTCTTTCTATCTAACACCTTAAAACCTGCTGACATAGCCATATGCAGGAGTTCAGGAATATGCTTTAATTACAAGGGTAAGCAACGGTTTTTAATGGATGATGACTGGCTAGACGAAAGGGAACTGAAAAGGCACCGGTGGAAGATAAGGTTCTACTTCATGAAGGGTGGGATTGTATCAGTCATATCCCCAATATTATCCATGTAGAGATATATTTTGCTTTTATCACTTTTTCTTAGGTGACATTTGGAAATTCTAATGTAATTAATAAAAGCTAATTAGATTAAGGTATAAAATAAAAGCTCTAATTTTTAAGTTCTAATTTACAAAATTTGTGTTTGGTAAAAGTATTTAAAAAAAAGCTTTAATTTCACGCGGTAATAGGAGCCCACCTTTAGGAACTAATGTAATCGGGGCCCACCTTTTATAAATTACAAAGTCGAACCCACCATTTGCATCATTTGGAAAATTTTATGAAGTTATGTTCATCCAAAACACTTGAGAATTTTGTATTGTCAACTCCATCCGCTTTAGCTGGAAAAGCTGCCCCTCTTAGCTTATTATCTTTTTAGAGGCAAACGCTCGAATTTGTAAATAAGCTCTAAAACTAGAAAATACAATTAGAGGATTACCTAATGCTCCAATATATAAAAAAAGCCTCTAAATCACAAAATAAGAGCTTATTTTAGAGTTCGCAAAGGTCCCCTTACTCTTGTCAGGGACAATGCCACATAGGGAGGAGGAAGGAAATTGTGTGTTTCCTTACTACTAAGAGAAGGAAATATCAAGTTTTTCATGGCATTTTGTTCTCATGCTCTTTGCCCCTCCTCAACTTTTTTTCTTTCTCGTTTGCCCCTTATCAACTCGCTATTTACTCTTGTTTAGGGGTAGAATTTTCAAAACACATTAGGGCATTTTTGTCTTTTACTTTTGTAAGAAAACCCATCAAAACCACAAGCACATCTCCAATGTATTTGCTTCTCCTTCTTCTTGTAATAAGATACATAAAGTTCAGATTCATTCCCTCTCTCCATATAACATACCATTTGAGTGAGATTCTTCAAATTATCAAAGCAGGCCCAAATAGACAAAATCATAAAACAAAATACGTATACGTATGGATACGGTGTGGCATACCTTCCCAATACTGTGGCGAGCGTATTGAGATACGTATCGATCATCTGTTCTCTGGTGGGGGCTGGGTCTTTGGGGAACTCCATCACGATAAGCCAGTGATTGTAATCGCATCCAGGAAGCAGAATCGTCTCTCGTGGCTCGCTGCTGCTGCTCCTCTTCGATGAGTAGTCTCCATCGACTGCAGATCGAATCACAGCCGTCCGATTGCTCCTTTCAGAAAACGAGAGGGAAGGGCGGGCGAAGATGGAGATGGTGGGGAGAGGGAAGGAAGGAAGGGGAGCGATGGGGTTTGGAAACCGACGGCTCAGATCTTCTCTGCAGGGAGAAGAAGAAGATAGGAGAGAGGAGATGCTCATGGAAGCCATTTGTGGGGAGAGTGAAAATGATAATGTTTTGTGTTTTGAGCACACAAGATATTTTGTCTGGGGGTTTAGGGTTCTTGTGGTCGAGGAATTATTTATAGTACTCGAGCGGAGGTTTTAATTGGGCACATGATGTTTCCATATCCATGCCCACAAAGAAGAACAAATGGATTCTTTCAATGCCCTTGTTTATGTATCATACTAGCACCAAAAGTAAAAATACATTAAAAACTTAATAATTATTTTAAAATATTATTAAGATAAAATAAGTCTAAAAGAAAGAAATTTATTATCTTTGAATATTAGAATCTTTTAACATGTAATGAAATAAATATAAAATGAGACGTAAACTTACATAACATAACGCCCTCTTAAATTTAAAGGCATTGACCATTACACAGGTATGAATGTGTGTCTATATAGGGGCAGCTCTCCTAAGCTAAAGCTTAGGTTAATGTAAGCTCAAGTTTGTGGTGGGGCCCACCTGGCGACCCACATGGGGGTGGTGATGGGGGGATTTCAAGGACTCCCTGGGACCCTTCTCTTTGCAAAAACTTAGTCACAACCGTGGTTTCTACCATCTCCATCTAGCCGCAAAAGTTTAATGGTCAACAATCCATTAGGATCGGTACACAGTCGATCCAACGGTCCAGTAAATCCAGATCTGACCAAAAGCTAGTGGACATGTACAATTTAGGTAGGTCGTGTTTTTGGCCCATTTGGATGGACCAAGGGTGGGCCCCACAAGCGTAAGCTTACAGAATTAAATGGAGAGGTATGGTGCCCGGGCTCAAAAAATATAATGAAATATGTGATTCTTTTTTGAGATATTATCGAAAAAGAACAGATTTTATAGAAATAAATAAGTAGTTTATATTTATTATATATATAACTTTAATAAAAAAGAAAAAATAACTTGGTGGGGTTACATGATGTAACATCTAACGGTGGGCCTCATATCCTAATTCCTTCAAGGTGTGTCCAATTGGACAGTGAAACCTTGCTGATGTGTCATTATGAGGATCCTTAGTGGGGTCACATGATGTAACATCTAAAGATATGCCCATATCCAAATATCTAAAGGTGTGTCCAGTTGAATATTTGGTTAGTAGGCCCTTATTGATGTGGTGTTCCAAGGAACATTGGTGGGGTCACATGATGTAATATTTAAAAGTGAGCCTCTTATCCTAATTCATTAAGGTGTATCATGATGTGTTTAAAGGTGACCTTATTTGTCTGGTCTTTAGGGGGTGTTTGGGTACAAGCGGAATGGAATATATATAGATTTAAATATTGACAGATTCTTTTTTCATATATTACAATATTGATATATTATAACATTTTGCTACTTTTATTGTTTGGTATTTTTTGCAGATTTTAACGTATTATTACTTTTAGTGTTTGGGAATTGCATAATCTTTCAAGATATTCTAAGTTTATGGTTTGGTTATTTATAAATATTTAAAAAAATGATAAAAAAATGAATAAATAAATTGAGATGAAAGTTTATAAATATTATTTTTTTGTTCAATATAAAATCACTAATACTTAAGTTACAATTATTCTAGAAGATTGTTAATATGATGGCAACGGTCTTCCCACATTGAATCTGCAATTTGTCTTCGTATTTCATTTCCCACCAGTCGTCGTTGTTCGGCACTCTGATAATTAGCTTCTGAATTGGAATCTTCATCATCTTGAACAAATTCATTCGCAGGTTGACGGTCATATTCCTCGTATATCCAATCTTCACCACCTATTTCGGTTCGAATGAAATTATGTAAAACGCAACATGCAATGACAATTTTTGTCGTATTGTCATAAGAGTGATGAGATGCATTCTTCAAAATCGGAAATCGGCTTTTAATTACACCGAAAATTCTCTCAATCGCACTCCGTAAAGATGAATGCCGAAGGTTAAAAAGTTCTTTAGCATTGAGAGGCCCTCTATTTCCACGTGCAAATTCTCTCAGGTGATATCGTACTCCTCGAAATGGTGCAATGTAATTTGGAGTATTTGCATACCCTGCATCAACGAGATAATATTTTCCTGCATAAAATTTTTAAATGACAATAAGATATATGGTTTGATGAAATCTATAAAAGTCTTTTTCGTGAAATTTACCACTATTTACCTCTTGGGACATGAAATCCAGATCTTTCTGCAGCCTGTAAAACAGTGGAATCAGCTGCAGAGCCCTCCCAACCCGCTTGCACATGTACAAATCTCATATCAAAAGAGCATGCTGCCATCACATTCTGTGACAACCATCCTTTTCGATTTCGATAAGGTGCTTGGTGCTCAACATCAATAATAATTGGTATATGTGTGCCATCAATTGCACCAATACAGTCCTAAAAACATTAAAATTATTATTAAAACTAAAAGATGTTTACCAATTGATGAAGCTTATAAAATCATAAACAAGTTACCTGAAAGAAAGGATAAAGTCGCTTATCATTTGCTATTTTCGAAGGCGTGTCTATTGATGGAAGACGGATGTAATCTGATGAAAGAGAAACAATAGCATTGAGAACATTATTGAAATGACGACTAATCGTTTCTCCAGAATGCTGGAATCTCTCTTGAACTTGTCGATTAACAGCATTATGACCCAATGTAAATAAGAAAATTATCAGTTGCTCTTCAACAGTTGTAGCCCTAGTCCCTTGAAGCAAATTTCTTGCACAAAGAACTTCACATAATTTCGTAAATACTCCTTTTTCCATTCGACAAACTTGTCGAAATCGTTCTGGATGACCTTCTAGTAATTCTTGGACATAATCATGACCAGGAAGAGCGGAATCACGACATGGTTTTTTATCCAAATATCTTTCAGCATACCATATTGTGGTAGCCGCTAAAATTAACATATTTACTCTCATTCGCTTGATTTGTTGCATAATGTTGCTGTCCCTAGGCATAGTGTGTCACCGATGTGAAGAAATTTTGTTTGAAGTTCCTGTCATAAAAATTAAATATAGAAATAATATTTTTTTTCATAAGCTCACTTTAAAAGATAACAAGCATGCATTTATCAAAATAAAGTTAAAAGTTTTATCATGTAAATCAACCAAAGTAACAAAAGAAAAAAGGAATATAAAATGACACATGAGATGTAATCATACAATCCTGCTCACAACACATATTTTAAATAAACTTCAATAAAACTAAACAAACATATCAATAAAAGCTATGTTCTTATATGCCATACTAAAATAGTTCGAATTTATTCTAAAAAATGGAAATGTAATTAGTCTTTATGACTTGCTATTGTCAATAGACATAAATCCAAAAAACAAAACTACCCTAACACCATCTAAGTGCCACCACATTTTTTCTGTAGCCACTTTAAACGCATAGGTTCTTTTAGAGTCATAAATGCAATCGCATATTGCCGATCACGAAGAACTTCTATAGCTTGCATGAAAGTATCTTCTTCTAAACTCTCCATCTTTTGGAGCTCCTCCATACATAACTCGTATGCATAGGGATCTTTAGGTGGTATTGAGTTTACTGAATTAAGTCTATCTGCTGATGCAACCATCTTCGATATCTCTTCACAAAGCCTATCAGCCGTTGTTGCTTTGAATCGTTTCTGTCGTGGAGCAGTTGTAGTTTTAATGGCACGAGGACGATTGCGATTCATATGTTCAATTCCCATATCATCATCAGAACTTGAATTAATATCTTCAAGTCGTTCATCAGTATCAAGAAATAATATTTTGGGATCACTTGTATTATGACTTGAAATCTGTTCTTCTGTAAGAGGTTGAGTAAACGGAACACTGCTTGACATCTTTCGTCTACCCTCAGCCAAAGCACCTAATAATACCAAATAAATTTATATTATATACTATTTTAAAATATCATTAAATTATTATTTAAATTTATTCTAATAATCACCATCATATAAGATGCTAAGTTCATCATAAAGTGGAAAAGGTGTTCTCCGCCAGATTTTTGCTTCAGGATGTGCCTGTTATAATAAAAATATAAATGTTATTATTAATTAAAAAGGCTATTATACATGTACTTTTTATATTTTATAAATACAATAAAGTTGCATTTATACCTTAATATAACGGTTCCAGACATCATCATCTGCTGTGCACATGTGCAAAAGATCATCCCACCTGAATCCACTTTGCTCTCTTATTGATTTAACAATACGATATCGCTTTTGAAGGTCAGTCATATGACTTTTCAATTGTGTTGGAGTAACTGATATATCAAATCGTTTATTCAATTCATCTAAACATTTTTTCCACACTTCTTTTTTAAATCCATTGTCTGAAAAACGTCCTAATTTCTTTTGTTCAACTAAAAATCCCACTGCAAATGAATCATGTGATGGTGTCCAATGTGCTCTATTTGCACATCTAGAGTTAGATGGGAGTGACGACATCTAAAAAAAATGCATTCAATTAGAAATTTATGTACTTCAAGAAACAGTGTAACCATACTCATATAAAGTTCAAATCTGAGAAGTTAGTAGAGCATGATTTAAAATTTATAAAAATAACAAGAGAAGAATGCTACTGCAGAAAATTCAAAAGGCATTGGATTTCAATGATGAAACATTCCAAAATAATTTCAATGGCTATTGAACGCAGCTACTCAAAGTAAAGTTGATTTTCTACTAAAAATGTTTCCACTTACATTGAAAATATAAAATAAAATAAAAAACAGGGGGAATGGCCGTGGATTGGAGGATTTCAATGGTTATGAAGCCAGGTAGAATGGTTAAAATCTATACAGATTTGTGAGTACTGGATATTAGGCAAAATTGAAGAATGGAACGTGTGGACTATGTTATCATGCGGGGCTCATATTTTGTACTTGTGTTTCATATGGTAAAATTTATACTTCTAGGATGCATAAGGAACAGAGATCCACGTCAGAACCTCTTTCTGTTTTAGATCTTCCATTGTCTAAGAAAAAAACATATATGAAACCAACAAATGGTTTCGCCGATCATTTTCCAGTCTAATGGATGTAAACCCATAACTTATTCTCCCACACTGTTCAAGTGTGGAACACTGAATGCATTCCTCCTCCCTTTCTGCCTACCACAGTTCACAGTTTCACACAAATCTCAAAGAGGAGAATGCATTCTCTCGAGATTTCAATATGAATTTTGCTGCATTGAGATGAAACCACAATATCTCAAGTTTGGATAGCATTGGTAAATCTTTCCCCTACATTTAGACTACAAGGTAGTGTACCCACCCACACTTGTCCTCTCCCCATTATTTTGATAAAAGTAGCTAAGTGAGCTTGGGTAAGATGGCATAGTGTGTCAAGTAACTTCCAGTGGAGCCATCTTAAATAAGGTGGGCATATTATACTTGCTAGCGCTGGTTCTACGCATAAGTTGGATGCTGACCTAGCAAAGGTTCATGCCTACAAAACAATTTTAAGTTCTTTCTTGGAGATTTTCTCTGACGCTAGTGACTCGTCAATAACCCAACTCATTCTTGCTTGATAGAGTACTCACCCAACCCAGGGCATGTGATTCCCGTTATATGTTTCAGAGACGGATCGATTGCTCTCTAGCTTAAGACTGGATGCATCCATAACATTTAACGGGAACACAACTTATAAGATGATAAGTTGGCAACAACAGTACAAACTTTTAGTAAACCAAGCATTATAAAGTACCATCTGCGATGAAGAAAGACTAAAGCCAAGCACCAGAATCATTGAAAATGTATTCATAAGTTGTTCAAATAGTTAAAAATCAGAGAAAATAACTTTCATGTAAAACATTTGTAATCAAGTACATTGAGAATTGAGTAAACAGGAAATATGAAAAGAAAACAATCAACAACCAACTTTTCAGTGAAATGGCATCAACAAACAAACACCAATCATAAATCAAAGAAAAACCCAAGAGACAAAACCAATAGAAACGTTAAAAATCTTTCCCTTGAATCAAATAAACAGACAACTCTAGGAAATCGACAAGAGCTAGGCTTGGGATAGGAATCCGGAAGAATAAATTTGATTCATCAAAGTCCACACTAAAAAAAAAAATCCAACAGAAAAACGGTACAAAACACCACATTCTAGCATACAACAACAGCAATCCAATATCAAACATGTCAAGATAGATAAAAGTCCCCATGCTACTCATCAAAACATACAGACATCAAGATGGAAAAGGCGAAAGGGGCAGAGGGCATATCTGTATTCATCAAAGCATATAGAGAAAACCCCTAACATCCAGCTAAAAGAAGAAAGACCCATTAAAGAATAACACAACACACACCAACAAAGAAGAGATCTGAAATATGCGAGAACACCCACCAACCAAAGAAAATTTATCTTTCGCCCGACATTATGATAAAAGGAGAAGAACCAATGGGAGAAGAAGATAATCGACACAAAAGAAACATGCAATAAACGATGATAATATATTGAACAGACCCCAAAAGAGAATTCATGAATAGAACAAGAGTAGATTGAGAGAGGCCTTCCCGTAGAGAGAGATGGAATACTCGAGTTTGTGGGCTATGTAATGAAACAAAGTCGACAGAGAAACCATTACAAGCTACCAGAGCAATTGCAAAGCAATTAACAGGAAATCTCAAGAAAAAGAAGAAAGGAAGAGAAAGCCAAAAAATGAGAAGGAAAAAAGGAGCACATGCCTGATGGATGGAGAGAAAAACCTTGCAGGGAAAGAGTGGGAATGAAGAAGAGAGAATTTCTTCTTAGCTGCAGGATATAATGTCTCACCAAAATAGTTGCCCGGGAAGTTTCCCTCCCGGTTTTGACATATCGAAAACATATCAAAATATTCCCTCCCGTGTTTTGAAAGATTGTGTTATCTTAGAATCTCCAATATTCACCTCTCCCCTAAAGAAAGCAATATCCAACTTTTCTAAAGAAAATCTAATATTGTAACTTATAATATACTCTTTCCAAACACTACCAAATAAAAATAGAATATTATAATCTAACATATAAAAAAATATCTTAAAATCTATAAGAATATACTCTTTCCAAACACCCCCTTAACTTGAAAGAAATATCCCACGGTATTATCAACTTCTAAGAAGAGAAATTATAGGAGATATGATAAAGATGTGAGTTTATTATCTTTATAAAATTTTGAACGAAATGGGAAGATTTAGGGAGATTTGTTTTAGATGAGTGTGGTGGCCCACTTTTTCTTATATATTTCTTTAAAATGAGAGACTTTTTAGGGATGACGTGGCACCCCTCACAGCCTATCTCTCCCACTCAAAGCTCTGTGTGATATTTTTCTGAAATGAGAGATTTTTTAGAGATGAGGTGACACCCCTCACAACCACCTATTCCTTTGCTTTAATATATATAATACATCGACTTCTTAATGAAGGATGAGGATGAGGATGAGGATGAAAAAACAAAGCTGTCATGTACCTATTTATTTAAAACATCAACTGCTCAAATATATATGTCCTCTTTTTTATCTCCAAATCCTACATTAGTGGGAGTTGGTCCCATACTAATTGTGTTATTTGCGTCACTAATTATTGATTCGACCCTATAGCGCAACCAATGGATTAAAATATGTGGACATCCAGTGAGCACTTCGATTTTTTTAAGTGAGCCCAAGGTGGAGTGAGTTCCACTCTTTTTATTATTAAAAGAAATAGAAGTCAGACACTTAGGGCACACTTGTGTAGCCTCTTTCCGTCGAAAAAGGATATGGTTTTATGTAGGATATGGTTTTATGTGAAAAATTTCTTTTTCATGTTTGATGTGACAGTTTTTCGCAGAACTGCCTTTTCGCCACGTCATTTTTGTCCTTCTTTGGCATGGAAAAGACTTCCTATGGGAAGTCCCCCCTCCCCTCCCACCTCACACATATACCCACCCACTCACCCACCCAGTAGTTTTCACTAAATAATAGTTTTTATTAAAGAAATCCATAGCTGCACCAAACAACATCAATTCACCGAGAATTTTTTTTTTTGCACCAAACATGAATTTTTAACTTCCTCGTAAAACCTTTTATAAGGTATTTAAAAACCATAGAATTTGATGACGTGGCAATTTCATCTTTTCATGAAAGTTATCTCTACACAAACATGCCCTCAAGGGTTCTGGACTCGCATGCAAAATATAAGATTATGGTTGGTCCAACTTTAGCTGTGTTTGTTATTTCAAGCCATCTCGTTCACGGGTCGGTTATCGGTCCAAGAATTGATCAGCCCAAGCCCGGTCCTAAAAGCTTAAACCCAAAGAAATGGCAAAGCCCAAAACCAAATTTTATACGCAATGTGTCGCCCTGAAACAACTCCAATCACCGGATCCACTCATATGGATGATGCCTAGAAGGCGCCACATTAGCAGCCATGAGTTCTTCTTTCAATAAATTACTTCGAAAAATGTACATAGTTTTGGCTTTGATGTGGGCGCTACATCTCTCTAAATATCCTCTTATCCAAATCACAGCCACAATTATCTCATCTCATCAAATTCAAATTCAAACAAACTCATATTCTATCTATTCAATTAATATATATCCCAATAATCTCTCTTTTGATTTTGTTTCACTCATCAATAGATATACACTAGCAAAACCCCGTGGATAACCACGAAACCACCAAATGCATAGACTGATATGAATTATTTTTAATAAATTTATTAATTAGTAAACTTGTGAGTCTTTATTTTGTTGCTAATTTGATCTTTATGTTTTTTTTCAAATATTTTATTCTTTAGGTGAGGCATGAATTGATTAAGAAATATCAAATGATCATAGACCTAACAAATTGACTTAATATACTTAAGTGGGACCAAGATGAATGGGGTCTATCATCTCTATTCTAACCGTTCATAAAATCATATGATGCGGGCTGGGACCCATTAATTGATTGATAAAGATCAAATGATCAAATGATCATAGACCTCTCAAATTGACCAAACCTAACCTATTTAAGTGGGACCCCCAAGATGAATGGGGTCCACCATCTATATTCTAACCGTCTATAAAACCATATTATGCGGGATGGGACCCGTGAATTGATTAAGAAAGATCAAATGATCAAATGATCGTAGACCTAACAAATTAACCTAATGTATTTAAGTGGGACCCAGAAGAATGGGGTCCACCATCTTTATTCTAACCGTCCATAAAATCAAATGATGCGGACTGGGACCCATTAATTGATTGAAAAAGATCAAATGATCATAGACCTCTCAAATTGACTAAACCTAGCCTATTTAAGTGGGACCCCCAAGATGAATGGGGTCCACCATCTATATTATAACCGTCCATAAAACCATATGATGCGGGCTGGGACCCATGAATTGCTTGATAAAGATCAAAGGATCAAATGATCATAGACCTCACAAATTGACCAAACCTAACCTATTTAAGTGGAACCCCCCAGATGAATGGGGTCCACCATCTCTATTCTAACCGTCCATAAAACCATATTATGCGGGATGGGACCCATGAATTGATTAAGAAAGATCAAAGGATCAAATGATCATAGACCTAACAGATTGACCAAATATTTTTAAGTGGGACCCAGAAGAATGGGGTCCACCATCTTTATTCTAACCGTCCATCAAATCAAATGATGCGGGCCGAGACCCATTAATTGATTGATAAAGATCAAATGATCATAGACCTCTCAAATTGACTAAACCTAGCCTATTTAAGTGGGACCCCCAAGATGAATGGGTCCACCATCTATATTATAACCGTCCATAAAATCATATGATGCGGGCTTGGACCCATGAATTGCTTGATAAAGATCAAAGGATCAAATGATCATAGACCTCACAAATTGACCAAACCTAACCTATTTAAGTGGAACCCCCCGAATGAATGGGGTCCACCATCTTTATTCTAACCGTCCAAAAAACCATATTATTCGGGTGGGACCTATGAATTGATTTAAAAAGATCAAAGGATCAAATGATCGTAGACCTAACAAATTGACCAAATATTTTTAACTGGGACCCAGATGAATGGGGTCCACCATCTTTATTCTAACCGTCCATAAAATCAAATGATGCGGGTCGGGACCCATGAATTGATTGATAAAGATCAAATGATCAAATGATCATAGACCTCTCAAATTGACCAAACCTAACCTATTTAAGTGGGACCCCCAATATGAATGGGGTCCACCATCTATATTCTAACCGTCCATGAAATAATCTGATGCGGGCTGGGACCCATGAATTGCTTGATAATGATGAAAGTATTAAAGAGAGATTTTAGGGAGGGAGAGATGGAGAAATTTTAGATGGAGAATGAGAGATTTTAGGGATTGCATTAGCAGAACACCATTCTAGGCTGCCTGCTGCCACGTGTCCCTCTCCAAGACATGCCAGGTGTCTTCCACGTGTCCCTCTCCAAGACATGTCAGGTGTCCTCCTCCAGGAATTCTCATGAAGTGTATACATCCCTTTAGTAATATAGATGTGTGTGTGGATAGAGACCTGCTATACAGCCCGGGAATTGTGCCCGGGCTGTGGCACGGTCCCCCCCTGGGGACCGTTGGATCCCAGCCCATATCCTTGCTTTTCTATCAATCTCTAATTCTGATCTTCCCCCCCAATCTGATATTATGGTGCCGGTATAGACAGAAATTCCGCTATGGTCCAATTCTGAACGGTAATAAATACCGGGGCTTTGCAATATTTGATTGATTACAATTCTGTATATTCCACTTACTAGAGAGGTTCCCAGGGAATTCATTAGAGGAATATTTCCAATAAATACGGTTTGTTCTTGCATATCTCTACCGGTTTTCCAAATTAATCCCGCGGATACATATAATTCAGAAGAGTATGTGAGTGATTCATACACAGCATCTCTTTCTTTTATCAAGGGCTCTGCCAATTGATATGTTGCCACAAATAATTGAAATTCAATTTCTTGATCTGTATCTTCAATTTTTGGAAACTTATGAAGTTCTTCCATCAAGCCTTGATCAATGAACCTACAAAATCCGTCAAATTGTATCTGACTAAACCCTGGTATTGTATACATTCCCTGGGATCCAACGGTCCCCAGGGGGGACCGTGCCACAGCCCGGGCACAATTCCCGGGCTGTGGAGACCTTTTCGTGTGGATAAGGTGAGGAATGATGTGTAAAATGGTGCGTAATTTAGAGAGAGATATCAATGCAATAGATCTCTTTTAGGGTCGTTTGTCTACACCCATTTATATATGCAAATGGTGAATATGCATAATATTTATGCATCAGTAATCGTCTACACATGAGATTTCAAAGAATACCCGTTGGAGGCGGACAGTTTGGTTTTGGAGCAGTTTCAGTCAAAGAGGTTCGGGGTTCGAAACACCCCACTTACACATTTAGAAAAATAACAATAAAAGAGGCATTTCCATCAAAGAAATTCTGGGTTTGAAACCCCCTCCAACGCATTTACAAAATAATAATAAAACATGCATTTAAACCGATGAAACCTATGAATGAAAACCCTCGCTGCATCTCATCCCCTTTTATGAAGGTAACCTCTTTATTTATATCTCTTGTCTTGCTATGCAAAAATATATATAATATAAAATATATTTACTTTGTAGGTTTATTCTTTCAAAACTTGATTCTCTATATTCTCTTCTCCTATTTGATTTTCTTCCAATATCTCAATGACTTTTCTAAAATTATTTATTATTGTATTACTTTAAAAATATTTAAATATGTATATATGAATGTAAGAAAAGGAATAATGTATTTTATATAGCATATGGTATCATTCAAAAATAAATAAAATAGTCATTTTAAGAACTTTCCATAATTGATTAATATTAGCATAAAACCGGAGAGATGCATGGGTTAAGTATTATGCAAATCAAATAATGAATTAAGATAATATTAAACTAAATATTAATTAATAATAATCCTATTTTTCTTAACCATCCAACTATAAACTCTTACTTCCTTAACCAAACATGTTGGAATGCATTTTTTTAAAGGTGATAATTAATAGAAATATCTATTCTTAAAAAGTATATTTCATGTTGAAAAACATGTTCTTTTTTAAGGATCTAAAATGCAAATGAAAACTTTGATATAAATCAGACCTTTTTTGTCTTCTTTTCATATCATTATAGTAGAATATACTTTAATGATTAATAAGTATCATTTACAAAATCGTTAGATATACATATATCATTGAAACAAACATAGAAAAATGTATAACATGTGTAAATGATGCGAAAACAGTGTTATTAGACAAACGTTGTAAAAGGAAACACATGTGTAAACGTTACATACTTAAATTTTGAATATTCATCTTTTACATGTGTAAATTGTATTTACATATCCCACGCGTAAAAGACAAACGACCCCTTATGGGCTTTAGAGTTCAACGTGGATGGAACTTCTAAAGATAAGTATTGGATGAGTGTTTAGTAATTATAAGGCAAGGTGGAACTTGTGTTTTCCATGAATATGGGTGTTTGCGATTCTAACGAAGCTGATGTATTATCTATTTTGGAAGGTGTTAGATTGTTTTCAAGAAGATATTTTGGGCCTCTTGTTGTGAAATGCGATTATTATAATGGGATCGCTTAGGTGTCTACCCGAAAGGTCAACTTTGAAATAGAAGTTTTCATTTCAATGAAATTAGGGTATTGGCTATTATCAATGTTTCTTTCGGTCGCGAGGTTAGATTAGCCAACTCTATGGTGGATGTGTTAGCCGAGTAAAGAGTTAAGAGGTTGTCACCTTAGGTGGGTACAGGGCCGGCTTGAGACAACTTGAGGCCTAAAGTGAAAATCTTAAATGAGGCCTTTTCTATTTTGTAATATTATTATAAATATTTTATTTAAAATCTATTTTTCTTGCTTTTTGTGATGCAAAATTATTAATTAAGTTTTTATATTCAAGTTTTTACATTACCCTCTCTCATTGCTCTCTCTTATTAAATCATCTATTCTCTTTTTTTTTTTAAGTTTTCAGTACCCGGATTCATATTTTCTAGTAGACACATTTATTATTTATAAATTTTAACTAATAATATTTACAAATAAAATAAACACTAACTATAATAAACAAAGAGTATGAGCTTGGAATTTAAAAAAGTCTAAAAGCACATAACAATAGAACCTAATTTAACAATTTATCAATGTTGGCCATAAAGATTATAGAACCTGGAAAAAAAAAACAGATGTTAGTGAGCCAGGATTAACATATATTAACAAAATTATATTATAAAAATAAGTATCACATAAGAACAAAAAGAAGAGGGGAAAAATAATATATAAAATGCATACCTTTTGGCTTCAATTAGAACAAAACAAGTTCATTTTGGAGTCCAAGTTGCAGTGATAGTCTGATAGAAGGAGAATAGAGTCTGGAGAAAAAAAAAATCTCTTGAAGGGATTCAATAAGAACAAATAGGAGATTGTTCTCTTTGGATTGTAAGCAGATGCAAAAAAAAAAAAAAAAAATCTATAAAGAGGAAGAATTTTAGAACTCAAAATGAATTCATTACTTGTTGTAATTGCAAGGTTTTTTTTTTTATGTTTTTAATGGCTACAACTTTTCTCATGTTTTTGGAATGTGAAAAGGTAAAAACCGTGTGAAGCCATGAAGGAGTAGTTCGTTGGATTTTTTTGGGATGTGGAACGGTCTACAACTTTTCTCATGTTTTGGAATGTGAAAAGTTTGGAATGTGAACCGTTTAAAATGGGACCTTATTTTTTGGGATTTGTTATGAGGCCTTTTGGAATGTCAACATTTAAAATGGGCCTTATTTTTTGGAATTTGTTATGAGGCCTTTTGGAATGTCAACGGTTTAAAATGGGACCTTCTTTTTTGGGATTTGTTATGAGGCCTTCTTTGTTGGGAGAAACAAGCTAACTTTATTATTATTATTATTATTTTTTTAAGGTGGGAACATTGGGGGCCTAAAGCAAGGGCTTTTATTGCCTTATGCTTAAGCCGGCCCTGGGTGGGTATGATTATGTAGTTGGGCCTGTGAGCGATATAATGCTCTTTTACCTTCTCCCTTCCCTTTCCATCTTTTTCTTTAATTTTGCATTTAGTGTTCCTTTTAATGAAGCATTTGTTACTATTAAAAAATGGTGTGTAAATGATATCATTTTAGTGAATATTATACACACCCCAGGATATGGTAAATAGAGTCCAGATCCCCTATTTCACTGAAGCAGAGAGATATTGTTTTGTCCTATCAAATCATGCCAACTGTATAAAATATTTTCTTTTCCTTTTTCATTTCAAGGAGGGTGCTTTAGTTGGCATGGTTTGATAAGACGAAACAGTATCTCCATGTTTCAGCAAAAGATAGAGGGAGAGATAAGGAGAGGGAGAGAGAAAGAGAGACGGCGGACGTGGGCGCTTGGAGAGGGTGGGAGAGGGAGAAGGAGAGGGGGTAGAGTTGGGCGGCGACAAAGGAGGGAGAGAGACAGGGAGGAAGAAGGAAAGGCGGAGAGAATGAGGGAGAGGGAGGAGAGGAAGATAAGAGGGTGGTGGGCGACCAAGTAGGGAGAGGGAGAGAGAATAAAAAAGGAAGGGACATTTTCGTCTTTTTTTAGAAGGGTCCGTCAAGGGTTCCATGGATGGATGTGCAATAAGCAACTCTTGATGTGTATATAGCAGCTCTAAAAAAAAATATTGAGGGGCAAACTGAGAAAAATAAACAAAGTTGAGGAGGGACACAGATGATAAGGTCAAATTAGGCATGAGAACATTTAAGATCTTTTGTTCCTGTATAAAAGGCAAAAGTTGAGAGGGGACAATTGTCCCTCCTCAATTATATGTAGCTTTGCCACTAAGACCCATCTCCGTTTTAATCATACAAACCATATATGTATCTATTGCTTAATGAACGGATGAATGAATGCAACATAGACTTCTTACCCTACAATGGTGATGGGTTCAAGTAGTTAATTCCATCGAAATCGAACCCGAGCAAGGAGGTTAAGTACCTTCACCAAAATGTAAGAATAATAAATCATTTACAAATTTTCCTTGTGTTCTGCAGCCCCTTTGTGGGATACTTTGGGCTGACCCGGCTTGTGGGTCTATTTCTTAGTCGGCTTGGGTTGTGGGCCTTCGCTTTAGCTTCCTTTTGTTGGCTTTGTCATAGGGAGACCAAGTGATGGAATTGTACAATGTACATTCTTTTTGGAAATATATTCACTTACACTTTGTGAAAAAAAACACATCTTTAAAAAATGAAATAAAAAAAGAAAGAGTTGAAATACACAATGGTAAAAGTGCTTGCCGCTTGCCCGTGCTCAACTGTAGAGAAGCGAAGGGCTGAGGCAAATAGGAGGGAAAAAGATAGAGAAAAGGAAGATTGACGGAGAAAAAATGACCGCTTTTTAAAAGCAAAGGGCATTGTCATCATTTTTGAAATATATGTGCAAGAAAAACACTAATTATAACCTATTATCCTTAACTGAAAGAAGGTTGCAAAACTTTTGCAAAACTTAAACCCTAACTTGAAAACTTTGAATTCTAATGTCCTTTTTCGAAATAAGTTAAAACTAAGGTTTTTTTTCTTAAAATCTTGCCTTTTTTGACAAACATGATAGTATATTTTCATATGGAAAAGTCTTGAATTTATTACATATCTTAGGGCCCGTTTGGATACATGTAGAATATAATATTTTTCGATTTAAATAATAGTAGAATTAAATATTATATAATCTAATAATGCAATATTATAATATAGCAACATTGTCGCTGTTTGACATTTTCTAAGGATGCCGCAAAGTTTGAACTGAGTTGTTTGGCAGTTGCTAAGTTTTTATATGCAAAAGTTATAATTTATAAATATGCACTAAATCACAAAATAAGAGCTTATTTTTTGGACTATATTCTAAGAGACCTCCATGTATATAGTTGTCAACATGTAAGAATCTTCTCTTTATTACAAAGCATTCATTTCATTGCAATTGTAAACATAAAAGCCTTGAGATGCCATGACATAGGTTGCAGTCTCATTCAGACGTGTCCAGTCCCAAGGAAATGTTCTAACGTATTGATGGCCATACCAACCGTAATTGAGTTACACCCAAAACGCGCAACAAGCGCCCCAAAAAATCATCATGTCTTGTTTGGCCCTCTGCAACTGTCCTGATTGGATTCTCCACTAACACATGTGCACCCCACTAATCTTAGATTCATTGAAATTGTGTGGATGTGAGGGTTCTTGCGACATAGGCCTAATTGGATATAGAAGTTGTAGCATCGGATTGATTACAAACCTGTCCAGATGCATATAGAGTGTTATCAAAGTAAAAAATAAAATATATCTTACAAAATAAAGAAAAAAAATGAAGAGAAGACGTACCTTTCTTCCGTGGGAGTAGGTATCGAAGGAGGGGAAAAGAGAAGAAGAGTAACAGGAAGACAAGACGTATGAGAGGAAGAGGGAAAGAGAAGAAAGAAAAAGAAAAAGGATGAGCGAATAAAATGAGGGAGGGAGAATGTCGTGAGTCTATCTTGGTTACCCGTGAAATCTAATAATATATCCCTGCAAGATTCTTTCCTACACCATAGGGGTGTAGGGAGAAATATTTGGATACTTTAATAGAATATGAAGTATTCTTTTGATTTCTTAAGTTGCCCAAACATCCCAGTTTTAAAGGGTAAGACGACTTTATTGAAAATACAAGAATCTTGCACAATCTTATGCATCCAAATAGGCCCTTAAAAGGGGTGTTTCATAATGAGACTTATTGTAATGGGACATAAGAAACGAGGACATTGACATGGATGGAGATTTTGTCGTGGCTCAAGGAGGGGTAAGAACAAGACTTTTTTCTTCTCAACCACGGTCAATTTAGGTAATTCACTTGTAAAGTGAAGGATTGTACTCAAAATGAGTTCGGATTTCCTATTTCGTAGAAACATGAGATATTGTTTCATCTAATTCTAAATTGCCATGTGTAAAATCTTCCTTGATTTTCTCTCTTCAAGAAAAGCACTTGAGAGTGCATTAGCGCCAATAAAATTTCACATAGTTGGAGATTTATGATCGGATGAAACACTATATGCAGACTCCACTAAAAGACAACGAAAGAGGTTCTAAAAAAGTATAATATCTCAAAAATCACATTTTTCCCATGCATAACAGTGACGATGACAATGAACTACAATCTCACTCAAATCGGGTGTAGAAGTCAAAATAGAAAAAAAGACTTTATCTGCAATAAAATTTTACACAGTTTGTGATTTAGGATCGGATGAAACAGTATACCCATACTCCACTAAAAGACAACGAAAGAGGTTCTGAAACAAAAAAAAAAAAAAAAAAACAGCATAACATCTCAAAAAATCACATTTTTTCCCATACATAACAGTGACAATGACAATATACCACAATCTCACTCAAATCGAGTGTATAAGTCAAAATAGAGAAAAAAAAATGTTAGCCACAATAAAATTTTACACAATTGGCAATTTAAGATCGGATGAAATACTTCACGCAGACTCCACTAAAAGACAATGGAAGAGGTTCTTAAAAAAAAGCATAACAACTCAAAAAATTACAATTTTCCCCATGCATAACAGTGACAATGACAATAAATTAACCTCACTCAAATTGGGTGTAGAAGTTAAAATAGAGAAATAGGGGCTTTTTGGGCTTTTTCCTTTGAAAAAGCCCATAAGCCTAAAAAAGTCAGTTTGGTAAATTTATTTTTAATCGGGCTTTAAGATCAGTAAAAATGAAAGCCCATTTTGCCGAGAAGCACTAAGGAGCCTACTTCACGTTGGAGAGGCGCTTCCTTGCTTTTGCGGACAGCAGATGGTGATTTGGTGGGTAACGGGTTGGAGCCCAGGAATTTTTGGCGCGTAGGTTTTCTTTCGCCTCCATCCTTATAACTCTTCAATCCACTCACTCTTCTTCCTAATCCTTCCATTGCAACATTTCCTTTCTCTCAAGGGTTCGCATCTCTGCCTACTCGAGGGTTTCATCATCATCACACTTTTCTTCTCCAACTCCAAGGACAAGGTGTGCACAATCTCTATCTCTATTTCTATCTACATGTCGTTTTCTATTTTCTTCTCTCTCAATTTGCAACCATTATTTGTAGTCATCTCTATCAAACCTAAGAAAGAAAGAAAAAACAGAGTCGAGATTTGGGATCTGGGCACCACGTGGAGGATGGGACATTCTTTTGATCAAAATAAGATGACCTTTGGGTCATTGAATCCAACTGTTAGCATCTATTATAAAAAAATCCATCTAAAAAAATATGTTAAAGAAATTTCTGAAATAAGTGAGGTCATCAAATTCTGAAATGGGTTTGAGATCTTTTTCTCAACAAAATAAAGAGGGGCCTTGTATATTTGAAAAAAACAAAAACCCCAACCTTGCATTAGATCGAAAAACACTCCCCTATTTCATTGTTGTGAGTACTGCACCTATCTCTAGCGTTGGATTTGGTTGTCTCTGCATTCTATCCCAGCTGTTTTTCTTCTCCTCTTTCATTCTTCTTTTTCATTTTTTCTGGGTTTGCTCCCTTCTTCTTCTTCGTCATCAGAGAAACGGGTTCTATTTTACTTTTATATCATTTTAATCTTTTTTATGCTTCTTTCTCTTTCTACGTGTCAGTTGATTGTATGTGCAACAAAAGGCCCATCGATGAATGCTTCGTTCTCCTTCTACGTGTCTGTTGATTGTATGTGCAACAAAAGGCAAGTGAATGCTTATGACACCTAATGCACATGCATCTTTTCAAACTCATCCAAAGGTGTGCATATAAAATGCAATTGGCAGTCAAATCAAATGCTATGCTACCCATTGCCTAGCCCACGTGATAGATTCGTGCGTGTATGCTATAATATTCTTCTAACACAATGGATGAGGATGAAAGATGTATGGATTCTAGCCACTATGACTATTTGATGACAGTCCTGCTATATTAACAATAAATTTGATGACAGCCCTGCTATATTAGCAATAAATTTATTTCTGAATCATTTGATTATCAAAATTATGATCCAGTTGAATGAGCAGCTTCAGTATGTGAAAATGTTAACAGGGTTCTAACAATATTGCTCTTCATTTTTTCGGCTGATTAGAAAAAATACCAATTCATTCATGTTTATATATTAAATAATAAATTTGGATGTTTTGGATTTTCAAAATTCATAAATGCCAATCTCTTTTCCTTTTTTCATGCAAATGTTTATTTTTTATTTTAATTTTATTTACAATCTTTGAGAACATGAGAGTGGTGGTTAGTATATTGGGAGTGGCTTGATTTTTTTTATTAATGTTATATGGCTCGTATTGATCATGATGTTTTGATAGGCTTTGAAACTCAAGTCTAGCACATAAAATTCAGGCTTATGTTAAGAAAAATGAAACGAAATTCTCATTTTCATGTTCCTTCATTTATAGTTACATTTAGGCATAGGGCAGCAAGGATAATTATGTATAATTCTTGTGCAAGATTATACTCAACCATGAATTTGTGCATTGGATAAACTTTCAATTGAGTGTGCAAGCACGTCAAATGGTGAGAACAATTTATATAGCACGTCAAATGGTGAGAACAATTTATATACATAAAAATTAAATGATTTTCCAAAGTATAACATATGTTTGATAAAAATTCATTTAAGTTTGATTGATATGCATCGTGTTGGATACCGCGATCACTGAGAGGGGGGGGGGTGAATCAGTGATTTCTAAAAACAGGTCCAATTCAACAAAAAACAAGTCAAATCACACAATGACACCAGATTTAACGTGGTTCACCAATAGGCTACGTCCACGGATCAAAACCGTCCGAACACCGATCCGGTACAGGTCTGAATATATTTAGTCGCACCAACGACAAAGAGCACCAACCCTTAGTTTCAGATAGCACCAACTATCTAGGAAGCACCGACTCCCTTTACAATTTATCTGCACCCACAGATAGGATCACCAAACCCTAAACACCAAGCACCAACTTGATGTATAAACAGAATAGAATATTAACTCTGTCTACAGCCCTTCCCCTCTACAATTCTCTCTCTCTCAATCCCTTACAAATTGAAAATAAAGCATAAACAGAGAGACACTTAACTCATGGACGAATCACCATCTTCTAGAGCATAATCTCGTCCACAATTGCTGTAGAAAACGTCACCACATCAGCACACAGCAACACACACCAGCAGCTTCTTCTTTCTCTCAAGAACTCTCTAAAACTCTTCTCTATTCTTTCTCTCTTCTGGTGTCTATTTAGAACGACCCATACATACCTTTTTATAGGTTTTAATAACCCTTAATTGTATTCATAACGGGCTACAATTCGTTTAGAAAGAGTCCCAAACGAAATAGATAAGTGTGCTGAATTTTCGTGCAAAACTTCTAATTCTGCGCAACTCTGGTTCCCGTGCTCGGTCGACATCCTGGCTTGCTCGGTCGACCGAAGACACTGACTGGAAACAGACAACTTTTGAGCTCGGTCGACATCCTGGGGTCCCGGTCGACCGAAGACACACTGTGTCACGAAAATAACTGAGAGGTGCCTGAAACTGTTTTCTGCAGGTTTCTCTTGCTTCGGTCGACCGCATGGGGTGCCCGGTCGACCGACCACTCTGCTACAGAAAAACTATTTTCTGTACACTTTTCAGCTCTTTTTCCATTCTGATTTCCATTGCATAGTTGAGCTTCATCCTCTCATCATGTTGACATTGATTGACAACAATTACAACCATGATTACCATTCAAATCATTTAAAGCTTCTTCAAATTATAACAATCTCCCCCTTTGGAATTGTTGTCAACTTTAACAACTTTGTCAACATGCTAACTACTCTTCAACTCTTTTAACTCCAGCTTGCAGCTCTTCCAAGTTCTTTTCAACACTCACTTGGAACCAATTCTAAAATTCTGAAATAACAACCATGCACTGTCAACAATCTCCCCCTAGCTTTCATAGCATAACATCTCTCCTTGCTATCATAGCATAACATCTCTCCCACTTTGACAACAAGTCCAAAGGGACCAAACCGAGGAGCGAATAGGATATTCAATGAATGCATTGCTCCCCCTTTCAAGCACAACTCCTACGGTTTAGGAGAGTGAGTAACTCCTAACTTTTTTCGGAGATACTCGAAGACTTCCTTTGGCAGAGGTTTCGTGAAAATATCAGCCACTTGTTCAGTTGTTGGAACATACTCCAACTTGACCTCTCCATTAGCAACTTTATCTTTAAGAAAATGATAACGAATTGCTACATGCTTTGTGCGAGAGTGCTGAACATGATTCTTAGATATATGAATTGCACTTGTGTTGTCACATAGGATCGGCGTAGGATCCGTTGTAGGAACTCCTAGATCAGAGAGCATTTGCCGCATCCATAACACTTGCGTACAACAAGTTGCCGCTGCAATATATTCCGCTTCCGCTGTCGAAAGGGATACTGAGTCTTGCTTCTTACTATGCCAAGCAACTAATCTCTCTCCAAGATAAAATGCGCCGCCGCTAGTACTCTTGCGATCATCTACGCATCCAGCCCAATCGGCATCAGAATATGCAACAAGAGTGAAGGATTTGCCTTTGGGATACCAGATACCAAGCTCCATAGTACCTTTCAGATATTGAAAGATTCTTTTCACTGCTGTAAGGTGCGTTTCAGTTGGTGCTGCTTGAAAACGTGCAACCATACATACTGCTTGTAGAAGATCTGGTCTTGTTGCAGTCAAGTAGAGCAAGCTTCCTATCATAGAGCGATAGGTGGTATGATCAACGGACGAGGCCTTATCATCTTTGCTAAGCTTCGTGTTCGTTGACATTGGTGTGCTCACTGGCTTGCTGTCTTCCATATTGAACCGTTTCAGCATTTCCTTAATGTACTTCATTTGTGATATGAAGATACCATGTTTCAGCTGCTGAACTTGTAAACCAAGAAAGAACTTTAGTTCTCCAAGCATCGACATCTCAAATTCTTTCTTCATCTCTTCAGCAAAATTCCTGCACATCTCCTCATCATTGCCACCAAAGATTATGTCATCAACATAAACAATGACAACCAGCTGTTTGCTTATCTCAGTTTTGACATACAGATTGCTATCAACCATTCCTTTTTCAAAACCGATCTTGCGGAGATAGAGATCTAGCCTTGCATACCATGCCCTTGGCGCTTGTTTCAGTCCATAAAGAGTCTTTTTCAACTTGCACACTAGATCTGAATTTTTGCTGATGAGAAAACCATCAGGTTGCTCAATATAGACCTCTTCTTCAAGTAAACCATTCAAGAAGGCTGACTTTACGTCCATCTGAAATACCTTGAAGGTTTTGTATGCTGCCAATGCAAGGAACATACGAATGGCTTCCAGACGAGCCACCGGTGCAAAGGTCTCTTCAAAATCTATGCCTTCAACTTCAGCATAGCCTTTACAAACCAACCTTGCTTTGTTTCTAATGACTTGACCATCTTCATTCAGCTTATTCCGAAAGACCCATTTAGTACCAATAACATTCTTATCAGTAGGTCTAGGAACAAGTTCCCATGTTGAGTTCTTCTCAATTTGCTCCAACTCCTCATGCATAGATTTCAACCAACTTTCATCAAGACTGGCTTCAGCCACAGTCTTGGGTTCAATGGTGGACACAAGTGAGTAATTGCTAACTACACTTTGTCTAGTTTGAACGCCTGCCTTAGGATCTCCAATGATTTGATCCTTAGGGTGTTGCTCTACCCAAGTGCTGTGCTTCTTAGGTGAAGTATCTTCTGAGTCATCCTTTGATTTCTCAGAATCATTAGATTCAGCCATCTCATCATCAATCTCACTCGAGTCCTCATAAAATGGACTGTCATTATGAGTTGCATTCTTTGGTTCAATATTCTCATCTATTCTCACATCAGCACTTTCTATGATTTTTCTGGTTCTTTTGTTAAGACACCTATATGCCTTGCTAGTAGAGGAGTAACCCAGAAATATACCTTCGTCAGCTCTTTCTTCAAATTTGCCCGGATTTTGTTCGAGCCGCTTGATGTAACACTTGCTGCCGAAGACTTTGAAGTGCTTGACTGTTGCTTTTCTTCCAAACCATAGCTCATAGGGAGTTTTGACTTCATGTGGCCTGATCAAGCATCGGTTTTGAATGTATACAGCCGTATGAATTGCCTCTTTCCAATACTTGTCAACCATCTTGCTTTCACTTAGCATCGTACGAGCCATCTCTTGTACGGTGCGATTCTTCTGTTCCACAACTCCATTTTGCTGTGGAGTTCTAGGGGCTGAGTACTGTCTTTGAATGCCATGATGTTCACAATATTTAGTGAACTCTTCAGATGTGAACTCGCCTCCACGATCAGACCTTAAAATCTTGATACGTTTTTCCAATTGATTTTCAACCTGTGCTTTAAACACTTTAAAACGATCAAGTGCTTGATGCTTATGCTTAAGAAACAATACCCATGTCATACGAGTATAATCATCAATGCATAACATGAAATACTTATCTCCATTGGTGCTTTGAGTTCGCATCGGTCCACAGAGATCAGTGTGCACTAGCTCAAGAGGTTTCTTGGAATGATGCTCCTTTGACTTGAACATAACCCTCGTTTGCTTTCCCTTTTGGCAAGAGTCGCAAATGGGATTGGAAGGCTTTTCAACTTTAGACATGCCTCTTACAGCCTTTGAATTGCAAATCTTTGACATGTTATCAAAGCTTAGATGCCCAAGGCGTTTGTGCCACAACCAACTTTCCTCTGTCCGACTCATCAAGCAGGTCTTTTCAGCTCCATCTGACAATGTATAGAGATTTCCAGCAGTTCTTGATCCAGTTGCCACTGTTTTGCCGTTGCTACTCTTCTTGATGGCAAACCCATTCTTTGTGAAGATTACTTCGTGACCCTTGTCACAGATCTGGCTCACACTAAGCAGGTTGTGTCTCAATCCAGACACATATAAGACTTCTTCCGATCTGATCTTGTTTGCCATAAGCTGAATAACACCTTTTCCGCAGATTTTGGCACCATCATTGTTGCCAAACTTCACTGAACCGCCTTCATAGTGCTGTAATTTGATGAATTTCTCTTTATCACCAGTCATATGGCTTGAACAACCACTATCAAGGACCCATGGTGCTGCCTTCTTTTGTGCATTGAATGCCATTTGCACAATGAGAGATTCTTTGGGACTTTCTGCACTTTGCTTTGCTCTCCAAGCCTTGACTAACTTGGGTTTCTTTTCAACCTGAGATTTGTTAGCAATATGCAACCTACAATCCCTAGCCAAGTGTCCATAATTATGACACATATAGCACTCAATTTTGTGGCTACTTAGGATTGAAAAAGGATTCCTAGTCACAAATGGACTGTTTCTTACATAGAATTTGCAATCAGCTCTTTTATGTCCAAACATATTACAATGAAAGCAATAACCATAGAATTTGTATCTTCTTTGTGGCTGGTTAGTCGTCATTACCTTTCTAACAGGAATGGACTCCTTTCTAGGTTGAGTGGGCTTCATAGAGTTAGAAGGTGCAGTGACTTGCCTCACAAACTCTTTCTTTTCAGGAGGTGCAATCTTAGAGGATTCTCCTTTCTCAAATCCTAGACCAAATCTGAAGTGGGCTGGTCTTTGAACTTTCAGTAGTTCATTGAGTTTCATTGTCCCTTCAATCGCTTGGAGCGCTTTGAGTTTTTTGCTATTTTCCAAATTTTCAGCCTTTGCTCTAGCGATCTCAGTTTCAAGTTTCATAGCCTCTTCCTTTTTGATACTTATTTGGTTTTCAAGGACTTCTACCATTCTTTTATATTCTTCTACTTGAGTTTTCAAAGCAATAATAGAACTTTCAGATTCATGGAGAAGTTTCAGATTTTTCTTACTTGATTTGCGTTCCATGCTAAGCTCCTCAAGTGCGGCTATGAGTTCCTCTTCAAGATTGACTTCAGCCTCCTCATCCTCTTCCGGATCTAGCTCTTCTTCTTCTTCAACAGTGACCATGAAAAGAGCTTCGGTTGATTCATCATCGTCTGAAGTTTCAGACGTGCTGTCATCTTGTTGACATAGAAAGTTTTTAGCTTTGCCCCTTTTTCTGAAATTTCTCTTTCCTTTACTCTTTTCAGCATAAGAGTCATTATCATTGTCTTCTTTTAACGGACACTTCGCAGCAAAGTGACCAATACCTCCACAATTGAAGCATTTAAAGGGTAGCTTCCCTTTGTACTTGCCATTGCTTCCTTTCTTCAATTTTCTAACAAATTGAGCCTCAAGCTTATCATCATCAGAATCAACATCATGACCAGCAGTCTCTTTTGCCTTTTTCTGAACTTTGAAGGCCGCTTCTTTATCAGATGAAGACGTCTTTCCTATGCGCATCTCATAGGCAGTTAGAGAACCATGTAATTCATCCATGGAAAATGCATTCAGATCTTTGGCTTCTTCAATGGCTGAGACTTTTGAATCAAACCGGGGAAGAAGAGATCTTAGAACCTTTTTTACGATGACCGGCTCTTTAATCTCTTCCCCTAGTCCACGAATGTCATTCGTGACTTCATTCACTCGTTGCATATACGAGTCAACATTCTCGCTTTCCTCCATGCGAAGAGACTCGAATTGAGAGCGATGAGTTTGCAATTTGGCTTCTTTAATCTTCTCATCACCTTCATGTATGCTTTGCAACTTGTCCCAAATTTCCTTGGCTGTTTTGCATGCAATTACTTTGACAAGCTCGCTGTCCACAAGGCCACTAAAGAGTGCATTCTGCGCCTTGGAGTCGTTGTCTGCCAACTTCTTCGATGCAGTATCATTGGGTACGGTGGCAGCATTGTAACCGGCTCTGACAGCCTCCCAAACATCATAGCCAAGAGATTTGATGAAGGCTTGCATCCTAATCTTCCAGAAAGAGTAATTAGAACCATCAAACAGAGGTGCTTTCATATTCCCTGTATTGACTGCCATGTGATTTGACAAGAGATCACCCTTAGCGTATTAAACTGATCAAGGGAGCCTCGCTCTGATACCAATTGTTGGATACCGCGATCACTGAGGGGGGGGGTGAATCAGTGATTTCTAAAAACAGGTCCAATTCAACAAAAAACAAGTCAAATCACACAATGACACCAGTTTTAACGTGGTTCACCAAAAGGCTACGTCCACGGATCAAAACCGTCCGAACACCGATCCGGTACAGGTCTGAATATATTTAGTCGCACCAACGACAAAGAGCACCAACCCTTAGTTTCAGATAGCACCAACTATCTAGGAAGCACCGACTCCCTTTACAATTTATCTGCACCCACAGATAGGATCACCAAACCCTAAACACCAAGCACCAACTTGATGTATAAACAGAATAGAATATTAACTCTGTCTACAGCCCTTCCCCTCTACAATTCTCTCTCTCTCTCAATCCCTTACAAATTGAAAATAAAGCATAAACAGAGAGACACTTAACTCATGGACGAATCACCATCTTCTAGAGCATAATCTCGTCCACAATTGCTGTAGAAAACGTCACCACATCAGCACACAGCAACACACACCAGCAGCTTCTTCTTTCTCTCAAGAACTCTCTAAAACTCTTCTCTATTCTTTTTCTCTTCTGGTGTCTATTTAGAACGACCCATACATACCTTTTTATAGGTTTTAAATAACCCTTAATTGTATTCATAACGGGCTACAATTCGTTTAGAAAGAGTCCCAAACGAAATAGATAAGTGTGCTGAATTTTCGTGCAAAACTTCTAATTCTGCGCAACTCTGGTTCCCGTGCTCGGTCGACATCCTGGCTTGCTCGGTCGACCGAAGACACTGACTGGAAACAGACAACTTTTGAGCTCGGTCGACATCCTGGGGTCCCGGTCGACCGAAGACACACTGTGTCACGAAAATAACTGAGAGGTGCCTGAAACTGTTTTCTGCAGGTTTCTCTTGCTTCGGTCGACCGCATGGGGTGCCCGGTCGACCGACCACTCTGCTACAGAAAAACTATTTTCTGTACACTTTTCAGCTCTTTTTCCATTCTGATTTCCATTGCATAGTTGAGCTTCATCCTCTCATCATGTTGACATTGATTGACAACAATTACAACCATGATTACCATTCAAATCATTTAAAGCTTCTTCAAATTATAACACATCGCTACTATCTTAGCATTGACGTCGGCACCTAACTATGTTGGTCAAAGGCTAAAGGCCTATTGGAATCCAAAACATCATCAAGTCTTTGTGGAATTATGTGTGGAGCAAGTCCAAAAGGGAAATCGACCCACTCATTGCTTTAATTGAGCTGGGTGGGATGCAATAATCAAGGGGTTCACAAAAAAAAAAAAAAAACTAGGTTACATGAAGATAAAAAGCAGCTGAAGAATCATTATGATTCTACTAAAGAGTCGTGGAAAGCATGGAAAGGCCTCATAGGGAAGAGCGGAATGGGGTTTGATCTTGTTCTTCGTACAATCAGTGCTCCGGATGAAGATTGGGCATCATATATCCAGGTAAATTGATGATATTTTATATGTAAAACATGATTTTTTCAATTCTTTTATAAATGCTACTTTTCTAATTAGTAGATTCTTCTTTGATACAGGCAAACCCTAAAGCTGTACAATTCCGCACTCGTCCTCTAGAATTTGAGGGTGAGTTAGATATCATATTCGGAGGGACTACTACGACTGGTGACCATTCATGGGCGCCTTCATCTGGTATCCTTCATGATAATGTTGTGGGCATTACTCGAGATACCCAGGACATTACTCGAGATCCCCATAGTCCCGAAGAAATGTTAGTAACTCGTAATATGGCCAACCATGAAGTTGAGGAGGGTGAGGACAATGATAGAAGATCAAGACTCAACAAGAAGCGATCAATAGATCCTGCACTCTCATCCTCCCGTAAGAGTAAAAAGGAAGCTAAAGGAGTTGGAGCGAAGATTGCTAACCAGGTTGATCGATTGATTGAGGTTGTTGCCACTAGGCAATTAGGAGATGAGGAAAGCACAAGAAGCACCCCAACCATCATTGATTGTATAAAACGCCTAGATGCTATGGATCAAGTGGACTCTGGAAGTGAGCTGTATTTTTATGCAGTTGATCTATTTTACAAGAAGAACTACAGGATGACATTCATGGGATTTGAAAAGCCTAATGTGAGCCTTAAGTGGCTGCAGCGGATGTACGCGATAGAACAAATGTGAGAGTGATGGTGGCTAGTGGAGTCTTCTGCCATGTTTAATTGATGCTTTTATGTGCATATTCAATAAGATAGTATGGTTAATGTTAGGAAATGATTATTGAGATCTTTATTTGTTTATATTTATTTTTTTTATATTGCATGATAAGTACATTGATTATGGCTATATATGTGCCTGACTTTTATTTATTCTTCTACGAATTTATGCTTGATACGGCATATGGTTGAAAGTCTTCATGCTTGTTTATTTTGCATCATTACAACATATGTGTTTTTTTAAATCCCACATTTGATAGTTATAATGTTGTGATGGTGTTTGTTTATTTATGTGTATTTACACACACATGTAGTAGTGCATTGTCTAATTTCTTTTATTATATTGACAAACCAGATGAACCCAGGCAATTTAGATATTATCATTCTTATCGTAGCAAAGATTTTATCAGAATATTGAAGTTTGTATCTAGTCAAAGAACCATGTAGGAACTCATGGTATACTGGACAATCCTTTGTCCTGGATATTCTTAGTGGGAATCCTACTCGATGCTACTAATTATTTCGTATGGAAAAATATGTTTTCTTAAGGTTATGTGCAGCTATCAAGGAGAGAAATCTATTGAAGGACACACGTAATACGAGCGTTGAAGAGCAACTTGCCATATTTCTTATGACCATTGGTCATAATGAAAGAAATAGAATGATACAAGAACAGTTTCAACACTCGGGGGAGACAATAAGTCGGCATTTCAATAGGGTGCTAACGACAATGGCTACATTCTCCATGGAGCTAATAAAGCCGCCGCCAATAAATGAGACACCTATAGAAATCGTAAATATTGGACATGGTTCAAGGTAATTAGAAAATTTTCTTTATTATAAATTACTATTAAATATTCTTTGATGGATCACTATTGATTTTTTATGTTTTTATATTTGAAGGATTGTGTGGGTGCAATTGATGGCACCCATATTAGTGCTGTAATTCTACAAGATAAACAACTTCCATATCGATCCGGTAGAAAGGGAGAATGCACGCAAAATGTTATGGCTGCATGTGACTTTGATATGCAGTTTACGTTTGTATATGCTGGTTGGGAAGGTACAACCAATGACTCACGGATTGGTTGCATGTGACTCTGACATGCAGCTTACGTTTGTATATGCTGGTTGGGAAGGTACAGCCAATGACTCACGGATTATGGCAAACGCCATGTATAATCCAAAGTGGAATTTTTCTCATGCTCCACCAGGTGAATGTCATATTAAAGCTCATCCATTTTCTTGTTTATGGCACGTATATTTTTATTAACCTTTAAAAGTTCTTTTTTATTTTATAGGTAAATATTATGTGGTTGATGCGGGATACCCTAAAACAAGGGGGTTTCCTTAGGCCTTACATCAATTGCCACTATCATCTTCAATATTTCGGTCGAGGTACTGGACCTAGAAATATTAACTTCTATCATTCCTCGCTTAGGAATGTAATAGAACGTTGCTTCGGAGTGCTGAAGGCACGGTTCCCGATCTTGAAGGAAATAACTCCCTACTCATTTTCAACACAAATGTATATAGTTGTCATAGCGATGGCAATACACAACTTTATTCGTCAAGAAGCTATCATGGACACATTATTCGATGAATATGATGACGAGGGTGCAGCTGGAGATGACGAGAATGATCACGAAGAGTCTCATTCTATGTCATTTGATGATGAGCCCGATGGCGAGGACATGTTGCATAATGAACAAGGCCAACAAATGTGGGAAGTGAGAGATGCTATTGCTGATGTGATCTTTATTGCACATTCTTAGGATGATGGAGTTTATTGTTTATATTTAGATAAATTTATTTATTTAGTGGAGTTTGTTGCCTTTCGAAACCATCTTTATTTAATTTCTCTTTTGTGTCATTCATAGTTTTATTTTTTAAGAAAATCTGTAGACGTTTTTTTTTAAATGAATTCAAAACAATAATTCTACTAAAATACTATTTTTAAGATGTGTTGGGCTATTTTCCTTATCTATATAGTTTTTGCATATTGGGTAATCATTTTATAAAAATTAGTATAAATTTATAAGTCACCATATGCTAAAGTTGTTTTTTATATATTTAACCAAACGACCCTGCATGCTTTTGCTGTGAAAAAGCATGTGTAAAAGTTGAGCTAACCAAACAATATTTTTTAAGAAAAAGTTAGGGGATTTAAAAAAAAAAAAAACAGCTTAGATGTCCACTAGACTCAAAAGGTAATATTAACCTCCATTGCACCAGATCAGTCACTTTTTACGAAATGGTATTTTTTTTAGCACTTTCAACTAGCGTCCCTAGTTTTATAACGTTAAGGGTCGTAGGGACTCTGCGGTGTCATGTTTTGTTTAGCACTTTTAACTAGCGTCCCTAGCGACCTTGATTTTATGACGTTAAGGGTCCCTAGGGACCTGCAGATCCTTCCAATTCCAGTTGCAGGAAGCCATATCCACCTATCTCCTCCACCAACAACCACCCTCCTCCTCCTCCTCTCTTCTCCTCCACCACCCATCCCTCCTAGATCCCATCTCCCTCAACCCCAACCCCCATTGTATAACGATTAGGGTTTTGGAACTCGCTCTCTCTCCCGGGCATTAGAGGTTTTTGCTGAAATGTGTTTTAATGTTAGATCTGTTGCTTGAAGTCGTTTCTCTGCTATGCAGATCTTCAGATCTGTATTTCATTCGTGTGTTCCTGAGCAAGCATTTGATCTACCTGTATAGATCCGGATTTGTTTTGTAGATCTTCAGATCTGTATTTACATTATTTTGTTGTGTGTTTCTAACCAAGCATTAATTCTACCCCTATAGATCCTTCACATCGTTTGAGATTTATCTTAGATCTAGGTTTTTCTTTTTGAGAAATGTACTTTGAACAGCTCGAATTCACTTGATGTTGGACCTGTTGTTCGATTGAGCTATTCTTACTGAGAATGAAACGAAAAACAAAATCTTTGTAGTCATAAGATTATGTTTTTATGTCTAAGCAACCACTAAATCTGCTTGTTAAGAACCTTCCTTCTTCATTTTCTGAGTTTTACTACAGATCTTGGAATTTATTCTGGTAAATGATTGTATTGTTTGTTAGATCGGTGTAGTTGTTAAAATATAGGCTTTTGGTGCGAGTAAACATCAGATCTAGTGCTTAAGCATTTACAACTCTGTAGTATGAAGTCATTATATCAGATCTATTTTTCACGCCTTCATCGGATTTGATTATATTGTGGAATCCGTTTGATTTGTGTTTTAATGTTGTCTTCTTGAATAGATCTTTTGACATGGATTACTAAGATCCACACATTTTGAGTAATATCTTATAGATCTTAAGAGATATCTTATTGTTTTATGTTTTTGTCATACCAAATCTAATGCTGGGTTCCTATTTTCTTTGCTCTCTGTTCTGTTTTGCAGCCTGATGGCCAAATGTCTGGTGACAAGACTGTCGGAGGCGGTGATGATACACTCCAGTACCCTACCACTGTCCAAACTAGAAAAAAAAGTTTACACAAAATTAAAAAAAAAAGAATGGAACAACAGACATTTTGGAGAAGACGGCTTGGAGAAGAAGACATGGACAACGAAAGAGGAAAAAAAAACCCTCTTTTGTTCTACTTTTTGTATACACCGCAGGGTCCCTAGCGACCCTTAACATTATAAAATTAGGGTCGTTAGGGACAGCTAGTTGAAAGTGTTAAAAAAAATACCATTTCGTGAAAAGTGACCGATCCAGTATAATGGAGGTTAATATTACCTTTTTAGCCAAGTGGACATCTAAACTGTTTTTTTTTTTTTGTAAAATTCCCATTCTTATTATTAAAAAGTAGCTTTCTAATAGCTATTTCAAACAATCACTTTTATATTTTTACAAGCCGAACCATACACACCCATAGACATTAGCTTTTTTAGTTGCCTCCAGATCCTCATTAGAGTTTTTACTAGGGGCATTCGGCGACGGGTCCCTGAACATTTCACTTTATTGCCAAAGGTCCACAAAAAAAAGTCATAGAGCCAAAAGTCCCTCCTACACTTTTTCATACCTAAAATGTTTAATTACCCTTTCTTTCAATCATAACCATGATTGGTGGGATATCCCATTAATAATGGCCAACTAACATTTAATTGCCCACGATTAATGAAATCCCCAGATTTTCAAATAAATTCTAAAAAACACACAAATAAATTTCAAAGTAACGAAAATAAATTTAAAAAAATGAAATAATTTCAAAAAATGCAATAAGTTAAAAAAAAGAAATATATAATCAAATAACACAAATAAATTTAAAAAGATGCAAATAAGTTTCAAAATATCTAAATAAATTTTAGAAAATATAAATAAATTTCAAAAGACTCAAATAAATCTCAAAAGATCCAAAGAAAATTTCAAAAAATGAAAAAAATTTAAAATAACGAAAATAAATTTTAAAAAATGAAATAATTTAAAAAAATGCCATAAATTTGAAAAGAAACAAAAAATTTTCAAAAAACGCAAATAAATTTAAAAAATGCATATAGATTTAAAAAAAAACGTAAATAAATTTGCTAAAAAACTCAGATAAATTTTGAAAAAAACTCAAATAAATTTACCAAAGACACAAAGAAATATGACAGAAAACAGATAAATTTGAATAACACTCAGATAAATTTGACAAAAACTCGGATAAATTTGAACAAAACTCAGATAAATTTACAAAAAAACTCAGATAAATTTCAAAAAAACTCAGATAAATTTACCAAAAATACAAAGAAACATGACAGAAAACAGATAAATTTGAAAAACACTCAGATAAATATGACAGAAATCAGATAAATTTGAACAACACTCAGATAAATTTGAGCAAAACTCAGATAAATTTGACAATAACTCAAATAAATTTGATAAAAACTCAGATAAATTTGGCAAAAGAGATAAATAGAGCTAAAGAGCGACACCGGGGCACGGAATCCCCCTCTCAATTTCTTCTTGTCACCACCTCTGTGGACAGCAACCCATTCCCATCTTCCATCTCCACTACATAACAGTAAAAAAAAAAAGACCAGGGGATTTGTAGCGAGCAGCTTGGCGGACCTGGACCCTCAACTGCTGGACGTGAGACCGAATGAGGCGGTTGCGGTTAACTCAGTGTTCGAGCTGCATAAGTTGATGTTGAGGCCAGGGGCGATGGATAGGGTGCTGGGGACGGTGAAGGGGGTTAGGCCGGAGATAGTGGTGGTGGTGGAGCAGGAGGCGAACCAGAACGGGCCGGTGTTTGTTGACCGGTTCACGGAGGCGCTGCACTACTACTCGAGCATGTTTGATTCGATGGAGGGGTGTGGGATGACGCCGCTAGGGAGCCAGGACCAGGTGATGTCGGATATGTATCTGGGGAGGCAGATCTTAAACGTGGTCGCGTGCGAGGGGGCTGAGATGGTGGAGAGGCACGAGATGCTGGCGCAGTAAAGGGCGAGGATGGGTGCAGCTGGGTTCGGCCCGGTGAATCTGGGCTCAAACGCTTTCAAGCAGGCTAGCATGCTATTGGCTCTTTTCGCTCGTGGGGATGGGTACATGGTTGAGGAGAACAATGGGTGCTTGATGGCATACCAGGCCCCCCATCTTCCCGGCCGCTTTCGTACTCCTCGAAATCGTATCTCCTTCGGCCGATCAGATCTGATGGGGGTGGGGGTATTCTGGTGGTGGCGGCTGGGGGTGCTGCGGCCCCTTTACCCCTCCTCCCCATGGATGAAATGATGATCGGACGGCTGAGAGAAGATGGAGAAGGAGGAGAGATCAGAATATACGTTTGGATGATTCTCTCTCAAAGAAAAAAAGAGAGGGATAAGCGACTTTCAGATCGAAAGGAAAGGCCTCTTCCTCTTCTTCTTTCCCTCTCTTTCTCGATCTCTGTAGAGAGTTTCAGACATGTCTCCTTGGCTACTCAAACCAAGGCTCATTGCAGAAAAAGAAAGATAATATAAAATTTTAAATTTTAAAATTTAAAGTTTGTGCCTAAAACAGTTGAAAAGGCAATTTAGTGTTAAAAAATGAAATCCTCCAAGTAGTCCAGCTGTGTGTACTAGAGGCCGGATAGAATCCATTATACGGACCTTTTGCTAATTTGCTATTTTTTAGAAACTACTCCAAGGCGAAAAAAAGAAGACTCGAGCTCGAATTGAAAAAGACCTTTTGATTCTAATTAGCGTCTCCGATTTTTCAGTTTCGCCGTTGAAAGATCGTGTCGAGATTCCCTCCACGCCCCCGAATCCTTCGAAAACGCCTTCCATTTCGTTCTCTTCACAAAGATCGCAATTTTTTTTCTAGGGTTAGGGTTTCGATTCTTCAAAAAGCGAAAAAAAAGGGCTAGGGTTTCTGTAGAATCCCTGCCCTTCGATTTCTTAGAATGAAGCCGCCCAACAACAACGCATCCAAGAAGAAGAGAAGAAGAAGGAAGAAGAAGGATCCTGCTTCTGATTCTCCCCAACAAGACAAAGAAAAAGGAGGAGAAGACACGGAGAGTGATGAAGAGAATGAGCGGAAGAGAAGCTTCAATTGCTTGGTCGAAGCGTTTTCTTCTGTTTCCTTCGCTGAAGTTGTCTCTGCATATGAAGCTGCAGAGGGTGACGCGAACAAGGCGGCGGTGATCCTCAGCGCGGAAATGATGGATGTGGGTGAGGCGGGGGATGGGGTGAAGCAGGAGGGGGAGAAGAGCGCGAAGGGAGGGCGGAGGAAGAAGGCTGTTACTGCTTCGACGGGTATGGTGTCGAGCGTTTTGGGGAAGGGGTATGTGGGGATTGGAAGCAGAAGGAATGGTTTTAGTGAGTCGAAGGGGGGTGGGAGAGATCAGGTTGGGCGCGAAGAAGCAGAGGAATTCTTGTGTTCGATGCTTGGAGTTGAATGCCAGCTTGATTTTGGCGTGATCAGAGACGTTTTCTGTAAGTCCTATTTATTTACTTTTGTCCACTTGTGATGTTTTTTTTTTTATTTTTATTTTTTGGTTTTGGCTTATGTTACCTGGATTGTGATTTTGAAACCATGGGGAAGATTGGGATGGAGATTAGTGATGTATTTGAATGGATAAATGACTGTCCCATTCGATGGACCCTTATTGTTCCTGATTTGATGGTGCCTTTGGTAAACTTATTTGGTTTGCGTGATTATCGCAATGATAACAAGTGGATGGAAATTAGTGATGTGTCTGAATGGATTAACAATGGTTTCATTGGGTGGTTCCTTATCCATTCCTTAATTGATATTGGCAACTTTGAGCCATTTGCCCGACTCCGTTTGAAGTAGTCTTTCCTTCGAATATATATATATATATATATTCTCTAGCTAACACCATGTGATCATTATTCATTTCATCAGTGCCTCATTTACCTTGTTTTGTTGTCCTATTCATTGAGGCACTAGGCGGGTAGCTGAGCATAAAAACTCGCTGAACCGAACTGGGGCGACTTCTATATTGAGGATGTACATTACCTACACTATGTTGTATAAAATTGGTTGTAGGAAAGTCATAAAGCTCAAGATGGGGCTGCTATAGCTTAGGCTGTTGGATCATGGGCCAGATTCATGTGGACACGTATGATAGTTGTCCAACATAGGAATGTTGCTCATTCCAAAAGGATCCCTCCAACATAGATGTTACATCACTTTATATAAAAATAAAGCAAAATGTATTGTTGCGGAATCAGTAGTATTTTTTGGAATAATTACTATCCCGAAATATCTCCGAAATATCTTTTAATGCCAAAAACACTAATTACTTTCGTAATGGCAAATGATATTAACTCCTATTTATTCATTATATATCTGTCACGTCCGTTGTTCTATGGCTACAGGCTATTCAACGTTCCAAACTCTAATTTTTTTTTGATGTGCGGTGTGTACAAGGCCTGCGAACGAATTCACCACTGTATGGCTGACCGGTACTAAAACTAATCCTCCTAGTATGAAAAGGAAATTGAGTCCTACGTAATAAAATTGCTAAATAAAGCGTTTGACTTAAAAAGAAAGCTTGTCCCCCTATGCATGTGGAACATGCATCTTGAACCGGTGCCTTATGGTTTCCACTTGAGTCATACTTCTCTTTGAATTCAGGTTAGGCACACTGACAATTTGGATCTGCCGATCTGATTTAACATGGGCTTGGTTGGGCTTGAATCTAGAACTGAATTTGCGCTTGTTGCTTCTAGATTTAGATCTTGGCTCGAGTTGGCTTCGTCTTAATTTATTTTCTTTGTGCTACATCATTGTGTGTACTTAAAATTGCTTGGCTCAATAACTTGTATGTGCATTTCCTTGTGTGCATGGCTGGTGCATGCATTTCTTTGGATGTATAACAAATGCATTTTGTGCGTGAGAAAATTCAGACCTATTTTATTCATATTAGGATAGTGTTTTGTGTATGACTTGGGACTTAGCGTAACCTGAAATTCGTCTTTGCAGGTCAATGTGGATATGATGTTGAGAAGGTATATAAATCTTGTAACTGGAGCTATGTTATTGATTCCATTTCTGTTCACTGTGGTGGAATTTTAAAGATATCTCGCATAATTGCGAGGAGCTGTAAATAGCGACCTAGTTCACATTTTTCTTTCACCTTGCTAGCATGGCACAAATAAATTGTGCTATATGATAGAAGACCCAAGAGAAATTAGTTCACACTCTGATTTATTGGCATTAACTGGTTCTTATGTACACCTTTCTGTTTTAAATGTGGACATACTTTTAGATGAGGTAACACACTGCCGTTTATTGACTCGAGAAAAATTTAAAGTCATTTTCATCTTAGCATTATTCCATCAATCAAGGTTCAGCTATGATCCAATTTTTTCATTTTTTGTGAGCGGTGGCTGTTATCCATTTAAAAGGAGTTACCATTTTATCCGTATTGAATTGTATTGCCAATAGGCATGAGAAAGCAACATGGGCGATCTTTATGGTTATCACATTGATTAGTTTGATCTTGGCCTGGATACCAAATCAGCCCATAAAAAAAAAGAAGTGCAAAATAACCCCTTTCCCCAACCTGCTTTAAGTTTGATCCCAACTTTACTAATGAAGTTTCTCCTCTGAATTATTCCAATTTCCTGTTACTATTAATTTTATATATCTCTTGTTTCTTTTTAGATGTAATAATTATTGCCTATGTCATTGCATATCATCCTGTCATCTCTTTCTTTTTCTTTGACTTTCATTGTCTTTGGCATTGTCTCATGTAAAGTTTTTTTTTTTTTTTTTATCCATTTTTAGTTCAAGAATCTTTGCAGTCCTTATTCCTTAGTTTCTTGAATAATGATTCATACTCCTAGATGGAAATCATAAGGATAGATATGAAGAAGTTCAACCTATCCGAGCATCTGGCTCGGATAGACCGGAATGGAGAAACGTAACTCATGTAGCTAACCCTGACATAGTTGGGACAAGGCTTTGATGATGATGACGACTACTCTCACCAACCTGTCACTTGAGAGCGTTTAGTCTTGTATAAAGCAAATACATGTAGCTTTATTTGTATAATTTCCAAACTAGTACCAACAATTAATACAATAGCTTAAAGTCTGACATGCATCACATATTAATATATTTAGTGCTCATTTGGCAAGTCTATTTTCAGACTCTTATTGTCTTAAAGTGGTTTGAAAATATGCAAAAAGACTGCTTGGTAGCCATGTTGTGGCCCTCCATTTGAAATCTCGTAAAGAAGGTGGACGCCTATTTTGAAAAGCCTCGAAATCGAAGAAGATGTTACTGTTTGAAGCTTACAGACGTGTGCTGCTACAGTGCATTGGGCGATGATTTTGGCATAACCATTTGTTTTTAAAAAAGATTCCAGGACCCTACATGATGATCCGAACTGTTGGAAGTCTTAAGAAGATCAAACACAACAATGAGCTCCAATTTGAGCCGTTGATCTATCACGGATCTTGAGATATTTGCAAAAAAGGTGAATAATTTGATATAATTTTCTAGACTTTGTGGGGCCCATAATCACGATCCGAACTGTTAATCCTCTTTGGAAGACAAAAATAAATAAATATTGGCACAAACTTTCAGCCCTTGATTTGGTCCAGATCTTGAGAAAATAATTAGAATCTGATAATTGTTGGATAGTTCATGTCAGAAACAGCAGTTGAAACATGATTTTGTTGCTGTCCAGTTTTTTTATTCTTGAATTTTGGGCCAGTAAACTGCCATCTGAACTGTTGGAAATATATACTAGTCTGAACATGGCTATAGGCTCAAAGCCGTTGATCTATCACGGATCTCAAGATACTTGCAAACAAAAGTGAACCATTTGGTCTAATTTTCTCTACTTTGTGGGCCTCTATTTCAAGATTTGAACCGTTGATCCTCTTAGGAATATTAAAAACTGTCATGGAGTAAAAAATCAGCCTCTGGTTCATTTTGGATATGGAGACATTTATGAAAAATCATGTACCGTCGGATTTAAAAAGTCTATTTCAATCGGTTCGGGCTTGTTTGGCAACTCTTATTGGTTTTAAGAGGATCTTAATGAAAAGGATCTATTTCAAATGGGCCCTATTTGAAATAGATGTTCTTGAAACAGTGCATTTGGTAACACACCATAACTAATTGAAATATATTTTTTAAATCCAACCATAAATGATTTTTCTTTAATTTCTCCATACCCACAAGGAATCTGATGCTAGTATTTTACCCCATTGATGGCCTAAGTATTATCAAGAGAATGAACGGTTCGGATCTTGAAATAGAGGCCCACAAATTTCAAAAAAATTGACCAAATAGTCCACGTGTTTTTGCAAATTGCTTGGGATCCGTAATAGATCAACGGTTCAAATTTGATCTCATATTCGTTCTTTCACTACCCTAGATATCCTATGGTTTGGATTTGTGATTTATAGGTCCAGAATTCAAGTAAAAATAAAAAACACTGACTGTCCATTTTATAGTTTCTTCTAAGATAATTTTCACATGTGCAATCCAACGGTTCTCCGAATTTTCACATTTCCTTGAGTTATGGACCACATCAGAGGCTAAAATTTGGAGCCATAGCCGTTTTTAGTCTTCCAAACAATATGAACGGCTTGGATTGTGATTATTGGGCCCACGATGTTCGGGATTTTACATCAAACGGCTCACGGTTTTTTGCAAATATCTCGAGTTTCGAGAAAGATCAACGGCGGAAATTTGGACACATGGCCGTGTTGGGCCTTCTTCACATTTCTAATGGTGTGGATCATGGTTGTGGGTCCCATAAGGTAAGCAAAAATTGAAAAAATGGTACTGTCATGAGTAACGTGCATTTCACTGTACATTTGCATGTCTTTCCGCTTAAGACATGTTTGTCTATTTGAATTCTGGCCACTTTCTTGACTACATGAAAAAGACATTTTATGTCTTATTCCCTTTTCAAATGGACACAGTAAAATGCATTCCCAAACCCTCTAATGTCTGTTTTGAACCACTTTAAGACAATAAGAGGTAAATTTAAGAGATGCCAAACTGAACCTTCTTCTGTGTTACCATACCAAACAATCTATTTCGAAGACATCTATTTCAAACAGGGGCCATTTGATACAGATCTGTTTCGTGCAGATAAGATGTACCAAACAGGCACTTATTAGTCTTTTACATGGTCTACATATATTACTTGAGAATGGGAATTTTTTCTTTTTGTATTTTGAATTTAAGTTTCTTTGTTCACTTTTTTAAGCTTAAAAGAACTGTTGCTGGCACCAGCCAGCTGATGGCATGTATTGGCTGAATCTTTGATATGAATCAATTGTTTTGGTTAGACAACACGTCTTCCACAATCCCATTTTAAAGCTTGGTCAGCTCTTGGTTTTTGATCTGTGACTTGCCTGATATTCTCACTCTAGCCCTCATATTCTGGATCCGGAAGGCGCAAGGCTTTGGCTTACATTAGATGGTGAGTTCATTTTTCAAGTGCAACCGGGTCCAAGATTTTTCCAAGAAATGTGTTTCACACTTCAAATCAATGTTCTAGGTAAACTTTGCCACCAATCTTCTAGTGTTTTAGTTGACCTTAATGCATATGTTGGCAAGCTCTAAACTCTAAATGCAAGCAACTTATATCATTCTTGTGATCTTGGTTGTGATTGACCTTCAAAGAATCTTTCCAGTATCTGAAAAACTATTCATATAGCCGCCAGTAAAACAACCACCAAAAGTCATTTTCCTAAGGTCCGTGCTTGTTTTGCAAGCTCTAAACATCTATATGAAATCCAAATAGTTGCGGAGGAGAGAGGAGTCCTAACAGACAGAAGGGTCATATCAACTATATCCAATATGAGGCGGATTGGCGTGGGTTTATTCTATGTAAGGTTGATCTTATATTGTGTGGTTATTTCTTCATGGGTTACCTGTAGGTTATTTTATATGCTAATCAGGGTTAATTTACGTCGAAAAAACAGACAGCTTATGTGCATTATGTAGCCGATGGCGCATCATACTATTTGAAGGGAGGGTCATGTGGTATATATAGATCTATGATGTACCATATTATACATATAAGATACTGTAATGTGGAGGTTTATATAGATTCTGGTTAGACCAGTTCTTGTTTATGCAGAGGATGTCTACCGTAGGATATTGGTCTTTCGTTTGAGGTAACTTAGTTACATGGGAGAGTAAAAAGAAGCAACATGTTGTCACACATTGAAGTAGGACAAAATATGACCTGACTGAAACCGACCCACAACATATATGGGTCAAATGCAATTTAGGAAACCTGACTCCTTTGATGATTTGAGCTGGGTTTTGGTTCATGTTTTATGCTCTAACCTATTGAGTTACCATAAAGCTTAGCTTCCAATGCAAAAAGAGAAGTGGAGAAGAGAGATTTTTCTTTTTTTGTTGTGGGTGGGGTGGGGGGGCTAGACTGTTACTCCAAAATCCTCCTACTCCCATTTTGAAACTCTTGAGGCTCAACTCTTTGTCTCTCTCTGTGGGCACCCCTTTCACACGCGCGTGCCGCCTCTCTCCCTCTCTCCCTCTCTCCCTGTTCATGGTGCTTGGACCTCCTTGCATCTCTTTTTTTATGGAGTTTGAGAAGAAGGAATGAAAGAAAGCCCCCGGTATAATTTGTTTGTTTGTTTTCTTCCCTCTCCTCCCTTTTGTTTTCCTTGTTCTCAGCGTGTCTTCCCGTTTGATTTGGTTTGTTTTTATCAGGTTTAGTTTCCATTTTGATTTTGGTTTAAAAGGGGTTTGATTAATTTTTTACTTTTTGCTTACATTGGAGACTCGAAACACGCACTCCCACTCACACATGACGCACCCATGTCCGAGCCAGCTGGGTTTGATCAAACTTTTGATTGGGTGTCTTTATTAGGGTTTTGGTTGGAGGTAATGGTTATGGTTAATTGGACGTATTGATTAGGGTTAGTTGGAGATTTTGCTTAAGGGATGTATTAGGGTTTTAATTTAGCTAATATAAAATGAGGGCTGAGGGCTTTGATTAAGTGGGTCAGGTCAGGCCGACCCCGTTTATTGTGGGTCAGGCGGGTTGAAGGCCTGAAACCTGTTTAATAGTTGGGGGTTTTGGTTGGGCCTTTATCCCTTGTACATTGGCACCAACACGACTTGAACCCATTGCACCCCAACATTCGAGTGCCGAAGCTGAATATAGAGTGATTGCTTATGGAATGTGTGAGCTTCTGTTGGTAAAAAACTTGTTGGCAGAAAAATTATTTCTGGTAAATGAAACTTAACAGTGATAAGGTATTGTAATTCACATCTCTACTTTGGTATATCATGAGCGGATCAAACACATAGTGGCAGATTGTCATGTACAAGTCCAAGTGAGTGTTGCTTTTAAGGAGCTACAATGTGCTATGGATAGTTGAAAGATGAGCTTGCTGATTTTTTTTAACGGGTTAGATCATTGGCATACACTCAACAGCTTGGTTGGGGTGGGTGCAATGAAATGTTTTTATTTTATTTTTCCTTGTGTAGTTATGCTGAGAACCCTAAACAATACATATATAATATTAGGTTGTGTTATTCATGTGGACAGTAGACTAGCAGATCATTGTTTCTCTGTTACATAATCTTGGTTAAGTTCTCCTAAACATTATATAACTCATGATTCATTTCCATACTACTTTACTTTTTGTAAAAATTCTTTAACTCCTTAATTACCTTATTTTGTCAATGAATAATGATTTTTTGTGTAATGCATGGGTATTTTATAAATGGCCTGTGTATGTGTTCATAATCATCTATTTGTTATGTTAAACTTGTCTCGTTACACTTTGCAGGCTTTGGATACATTGCTGGAGTTATCTGCTTCTTCCAATGACAGGTTCATGGATAATGTCTATGGTAGTTCTAGCAAAAACAGTAGCTGTGATACATCATTTCTTCTTAAAGGATACAGCAATGTCCTTGCAAATGATAACACAAGGAAATGCCAGGCATGTTCTCCACCTTAAAAAAAAAAGGCATTTTGAGTAATCATTGGCTGTCAAAATCAACATCTGCCTCCTCATGTGTTATTTGTCAACTGCTTCATTTTCTCTACACCGAATAGTGAAATGACATCTGCTTTTTTAAATATTAACACATGTTAGTTTTCATCTGGTTCATTTTCTCTGTCATCAGTGATGAATTTAGAAATAACGGAGTCATGCTGCGTGCAAAGGATCTCTATTTGTTTGATCATGTAATGGGTCTGTTCTGTCTTGTATTTAAATATGGTCAACCAATGCTAATCATACGTGATCTATTATTGCCCTTTTTTGGTTTTCCCTGTTTGTTTGTTTTTTTTTTTTTTTTTTGTGCAGACACTGTCAAAGCCTTTGTGAACTAGTGCCACCCGATTATTCCCTGAGGAAACGGGAATTGCACCATCAAAATTTCAAGTATGTGATGGGGTAACTTCCTCTTATAAGGCATTTTCGTGTTAGGCATCTATGTTGTCAGTTGTCTCTTCTGGACATATATCGAGTCATCGACACAGCTGTTAGGATGAAGGTTCAAAAGTTTAACCTATGATTAGCAGAGTATGTTGCTGATGCCGGAGCAGATGACTAGATTTTAGGAGATCATATTTTAGTTCAGGCGCTGCCACGCTATCATATTTAGAGATATTGGAACGATAAAAATGGGGTCATGTTTCATCTCAGTAATGGCCTGACCAAGCAGAAAAGACGAGATCAATCAATCAAATGATATTAATACCGAATCAAGTATAAATGGAACTAGAATAGTATCATCATCAAAGCCTTGTCCCAACTATGATGGCGTCCCCTGCATGAATTCTGTTTCTCCATTCCACTTTATCATGGGCCAAATCCTTAGAGAGGCTGCACTTCTCCAGATCTAATCATACTACTTCCATCAATGTCCTTTTCGACCTGCCCCTTTTCCTTGGCAGACAATCAACATTCATAGAAAGATTTTTTCTCACCGAGCCGTAACTTACCTACTTTAGACATGTCCAAACCATCTCAAATGAACTAGAATAATATCAATAAATCCAAAAAAAAAAGGCTTTCTGCGGATTGTCATCCTAGATTCCTTCCTTGGAAGGCACATGATCCCAGTCAAATTAGGTACTAGTCAGCCTACCTTTGATTGTTAAAAAATATTCCCAAAAAATTCCATAAATCTTCTCTGTGATGAGGTGGGCCCCACAGCAGTTGATCAATTGCTTAACAGGTTTGGCAGGTTTGGTTTGCATATGAAGGGCTCCGATTTTTAAAAATTAATGAAGATCACCTCTGCCAAAGTGATTTGTGAACAAAAGCAAGAATCTTAGAGAAATTAATTACTGTTTTAAATCAAAGAAATCCTTTATTTCTGGAATCAAAATTCATTCTCGACTCTGTTACTCTTGGTTCACTATGAAAGCATCACTTGTCTTTAGGAGCGGACCTACATATATAGTTTTGGCGGCAGTCGCCCGTGCCAGACCTAGGTCCGCTTCCAAAACCCACATGAAAATCATGGGTCCGCCCCCAAAGCCCACATGATCAAAATCCTGGGTTTACGCCCAAAATCCAACTACCTGGTTGAGTTCGCCCCCTCAAATGAAAATCATGGGTCCGCCATTGCTTGTCTTATCGAATTGATCAACATGATATAGATGTTTAAAGGAGTGCTTGACTCTGCACCACAACAAAGCGGAAGAAGCTTTGAAGAAGATGATATTAGGGAATGAATTGGGTGCCAATCCAAGGGATGGTCTGCCCATTTTACAACAAGAATATCGCCTTGATTTGGGGTAACTATGATTTAGTACAATCAATATCCCCTTTATTAGTGTAGCTACATTCTATTGGATCTGTCTAGATTATATAATACAGTATTCAGCGGGAGCATTTTCTTCTGTGATTCTTCATGTGGACAACTCTATTAGTGTCCATCAAAGTTGGGTCTGGGTCCTATAAAGCCAGGGAGGGAGGTCCTGGACCCAAATGGAGAGCATAATAGGCCTTTAGATGTCCAGATTGAACGGGGCTTAATGAGTCAGTTGCAGATTTGAACTAAGCATTTCTATTTCAAAACTAGAGTGAAATTAACTAGTTAAAAAAACTCACATTCAATTGGGAGTTAAGTAGTTTATCTTTCGCATTTATTATGTCATGATACGAGTCTTTTGAATTCAAATCCCGTGTCTTTTCAGAGTTTGGCATCTTTTGAGTGTTAAATGATGTCTGAAAATGATAGTTTAGGCATCCACAGTCTGATTTTGACATAATTTTTAGGAGTTAATGCCCGTTTCTGACAGGGTGTTTTCTAGTTACAAGTTTTGAGTCTTGTCAAGTTGTAATGGAGAAGATTGAGAGATCTGGAGTGCAAGCACTAGGCGATTCCTCAGGTCTTAATTTATTGATGTATTATCCAAAATTCAGTTCAATGAAATTTGTTTGTCCTCTCTTGCTAAGTTGATGCAAACCCTTTCTCTTTTGTGTGAGGACTCTACGGGAAACTCCTTTGGTGATGACTCTGGAGGCATGGGGACCTTAAGAAGATCATGTGATGACTTTGCTCTCTTCAATCTTCAATGTTATTTGGGCTTTAAAAGGATCTCATAGAGTTTGTAAACAAAGATGAAGAAAGGAAAAGACAATAAAAACTTCATTGGTAAAAGTTTTGTACAAAATTATGACTCCTGCAAGAAGAAATCAATTCCAGCATTTGGAGTACTCTCAAAAATCATGACCCATGCTTTTAGAAGGAACCACAAGATTTGATAATCTTAATATTCAAAATTTTAATTGCAACATTCATCAAGAAAGATTGTAAGGTTTTTACAGGAGGGGACTCAAGCTTAAGATTCAACAGGTATTCCATTTGAATTGATTCAACTTGTAAAATTTAAACTGAATTTCTGAGGGTCTGATGACAGTGATTTGTGGAATGCTCTGTCTTGTTTCTCAGCTTAGTTTGATCATGTATCTGTTTATTAGGCATCCTTCCTACATTCTGAGGATCTTATGTCAGTTGTTTAGGTCTATGCCCTGCTTCTTTAATTTGTACGTCTATTTATTTTAACTGTTGTAAAATGAATTTCTTCTGATATATGAAAACCATCATATGTTTGGTAAAATGAGTTTCTTCTGATATATGAAAACCATCATTTGTTCTGTCTCTTTTCTTGGGCAGACTATGAACGGCACATGCATGCATGCATTTTTTTTTTTGAGCATGTTTTGATTTTGAGGGATGATAATGTTATTGCCTACACACTAGCAAATGATATTGTTTTTTTAATTGACATTGTTGCAAATTTTCTTTTATGTTATTTTCCATTACAACTATGTAATTGTCTGATATAGTAAATACATTTGCATTGGCCTGTTGCTGGCATTCAATTATGTTTTTAATGAATGTTTCCCTGACTCTGAAATGTCTTGCATAGGCAGCAGAAGATTCAACACTTCTATCTGAAAAAGAACTTCACAAAGTAGAGTCTGCAAGATTTGATCACAGGTAACTCAATTGTAATTGTCAGTACATATACTTTTTGCAACAGGTTTTGCAGGTTGGTATCATCATCATCATCTTGCTAATTAATATGTTGAGTTGATAATTAGGTATACTGCGGTACCTACTTAAGACCATAGAATGGCTTGTGTACATGGCATACATGAGTGTGCCTAGGGAGTTCAATGGAGACAGGTTGTTGTTGCGTGCAGACCTTTTCATTTAGCATGCCGTGCAATAAGGTTTTTATGACATGTAACTAGTGGATAGTCCAACCATGTGTAACAACTAGAGGACAACGCAAATGGTGGTGAGGTTTCAAAGAAATCAATGCTCGGTCGTTGATGAAACTGATGAGTCTAGCTTTGTAGCTTTTGGTTGAGCCGTCGATACATTCTTGACTTTCGAGACCTAATTTGTGACCACATTGATGTAATTGGAATGAGACAATAATGGCAGTCCGTTTATGATGGAGAGCTTTGAAAATCATCCTTCATAGTGAAATCCGGTGTGGATTCTTTGAAGCCTTACGAAATAAATATGATGACCATGGGTGATAATGAGTGGAAACAAGGCAGGAATTGAGTATTTGGTCAATTAAATCTTAGCCCTCCAAGTTCCATCTTGAAGTTGTGTGATGCTAGAATGGCAAAAAGATCAATAGAAATGGACTTTTTTTCTGGGTGAAAATAGACTTGACACAAATGGTTGTGGAATGTCTTCACTGGAGATGACAATGAGATATGTGACTAATGTATTGTACTAGATGATGCAATGCTGGAACTGGAAGTATGGAAGACAAATAAGGGCAGCATAGTGGTTGTCAAGCCAGACTATTCAAGTGGTGGCTAGTGAATTTGTAAAGAGAAATGGATGATAGGTTCCATCCCGATTGTTTGTGCGGATGACATTATTGTTATAAGCAATGATGTGATGAAGATAGAAAGTTTAAAGAAACATTTGGGCGCAGGGGCTGAAATCAAGGATGTTAATGATTTGATGTATTTCCTTGGAATTGAAATTGTGAGGTCATCCAAATGGCTGACTGTATCAGAATGTTTGCAAAAGAGGTGCTTGGGGAATTGAAAGGGAAAAGAACACTACGATAAAGAAATTTGGTGGTAGAGTGTAGAGTTTAGGAAGCTGTTTGAGAAAAAAGACTTTACAAAGCTTGGTAGGGGATAGGAATATAGAAAATTATGAAATGTGTATGAAGGCAAAGAAAGGAGTTAAGAAAGTAGTAAGTGATGCAAAGTTCAAAGCATATTGATGACCTATATAATAAGTTGGGAACATTAGAAGAAAAGATATATTTTTGAGGTTGCAAAAAATGAGGGGAAGGAAAAGTAGGGACTTAGATAATGTCAAATGTACAAAGCGAGATGACCAAAAGGTATTGGTGAAGGACAGTGTTATTAAAGAAAGGTGGAGAGAATATTTAAACAAACTTTTAAATGAAGGTTCTGTAGGAGGCATAAGAACACGTGAGGATACTTTTTTAGCAGAACGTACCTTTTATCAAAGAATTAGGGTAGTAGAAGTGAAGAAAAGCCATTGACATAAATGAAGGCAGGAAAGCTGTTGGGGCTAGATGACATTCGGATAGAGGGTTGGAAATGCTTAGGAGAAATTGGGTGGATTTGGTTCACTAGGACCTTCTATAAGATATTAATGACACAGAAAATGTTGGATGAATGGATAAAAGGTGTTGTAATACCCATATACAAGAAAAAAAGAGATATACAAAGCTATCCAACTATCATGAGATTAAACTTATGAGTCACTCTATGAAACTATGGAAGAGGGCAATGGAGCAAAGATTTAGATAAAAGACCAAGATAATTGATAATCAATTTGGTTTCATTCTAAGGAGGTCAACATTAGAAGCTATCTTCTCACTTAAGCAATTAATGAGATAATACCTAGAAAAGAGGAAAAAAATCATTTTGGTCTTCATCGATCTAGAGAAAGCCTACGACAGCATACCTAGAGATTTAATTTGGCGTGTTTTAGATAAAATGAGTGCCCCGAGAGGTTATATTGAAATCATTTAAGACATGTATGGGAGAGCAATAATTACCTGTAGAGGGGTACGTGAGTTTCTTGTGAGTGTGACCATAAGGTTGCATCAGGGGTCATCCTTAATTTTGTATATCTTTATATTGATTATGGACGAGTTAACTGCTCATATTCAAGAGGAGGTATTTTGGTGTATGTTGTTCGCAGTTGATATAGAGTGTTGGATGAATCGGGAGATGGCGTGAATGTGAAGGCTTTGGAAATTTGAGAGATGACTGAAGGCTTTGGAATCCAAGGGCTTTAAAGTAAGTCATAAAAAGAAAATATATGGATCGAAAACTCAGTGGGGATGTACGAAGAGATGAAACTACTGTGAGAATTGTAGCTTGAGATACTAGAGAGATTCATTCCTATACCTTGGTTTAATAATTAGTAAGGATGGAAAGATCGGGGACAATGTTGAACATAGGATTAGAGCATGATGGTTGAAGTGGAGACTTGCTTCTGGAGTGCTTTGTGATTGACATCTACCAACAAGATTATATGGAGAATTTTACAGGACAACGATTAGATCAAGTATGACCTATAGAGCAGAAGTTTGGCTAATCAAGAAGTAACATATGCATAAAATGAGTGCAACAAAGATGATAATGTTGAGGTGGATGTGTGGTAAAACTAGAAAAAGATAGAATAAATTATGATCTCTTTCGAGAGCATTTAGGGGTGTCATCAATTGGTGATAGAAATAAGAGAAACTCATTTGAGATGGTTTGGACATGTCCAGTGCAGGCCAACAACAGTGCTGGTGAGAAATAGTTTTTTCTATATAAGTTGATGGCCCACTGAGCGAAATGGGTAGGTTGAAGAGGACGTGGATGGAGATCTAAAGAAGTGCAACCCATTTCAGGATTTGGCCTAGGATAGATCAGAATGGAGAAACATAATTCATGTAGCTAACCCCAACATAGTTGGGACAAGGCTTTGATGATGATGATGGAATTGCGAGATTAGAGAAAGGATTGTGATATGTGAGCGCAAGTATATGCTAATACTGGGAACTTGGCTGTTGGGCAAAATCATCTGATACTCTCCTATTGAACAGAATAATGGTATTAGTGCAGAAAGTGGAATGTTACTTTGTGATGTTACATCATATCACAAACTGGTTGAAAAGTTATTATACTAACTACAACTCATCTTGATATCTCAAATGCAGTAGGTCTAGTAAGCTTGTTCAACATGCACTAAGGATAGGACGTTTAAATGTTGCATACAGGATTTTAAAGTACCTGAAGAAGTCACCAGGACAAGGGCTTTTTCATTCAAGATATACTCATTTAGTGGTAGAGGCCTATACTTAGATTGGGCAGCTTGAAAGACAGATAGAAGATCAACAATTGGATATTGTACCATAGTAGGCAGGAACCTAGGGTCTTGGAAGAGCAAGAAGCAGCCTGCAGTGCGTGAGTATCTAAATTCAATTCAACTACTGAGCTATGGTGCATGGGGCATGTGAATTGTATGGCTGCGGATTTTTCTATATGAGTTGGGCATTATACATAGAGGTCCAATGGTGTTACATTGTGATAGCTCATCAGCATGACAGATTGCAATAAATCCAGCCTCTCTTGAATGTAGAAAACATGATAGAGGTGATTGCCATTTTATTAGAGAGAAGGTTGAGAATGAAAAGATGAACCTGGAGTATGTACAAACAGATGAGCAGTAAAAGGATTTCCTAAGGCTATATATAGAAAATTGGTGTCAAATGCATTGTCTAACTGGTCATAGTATACTTCTATGCATCTACGTAGTGGCCGATAATTGGCCACCGCTACGCTAAACCTGATTTATTGCCATTCACAACTGTAGCGGCCACTACGGCCGACACATTTCCGTAGCGGCCGCCATGTAGTGGCTAGGGTTTTAAAACCCCACCAATCGACTCCCCCCTCCTTCCTTCCTCTTTTTTCTTCACTGTTTCCTTGTTCCTTCTTAGGAAGAACAAAAAAGGGTAAAAGAGAGAGAGAGAGAGAGAGAGAGAGAGAGAGAGAGAGAGAGAGAGAGAGAGAGAGAGAGAGAGAGAGAGAGAGAGAGAGAGAGAGAGAGAGAGAGAGAGAGAGAGAGAGAGAGAGAGAGAGAGAGAGAGAGAGAGATTGCAGACGACATGTGGCTGGATGTGGTAGCAGCGGCACACCAGACTTCCATCTATTTCTCCTCCTTCTCTCTCTTCCTTTTCCTCTTCTTAGTCTCTTGATATGTTTTGGACGAAAGCTAGGGCTAGGGCAACATTACACTCTTTCATTTTATTGTAGGGGGGTTATGGGTCCCACGATGAGCCCACCTGATGAAAGGCTTAAATAAAAACTAAATGGGTCCTTAAAATAACTATAAAAAAACCATTAAAAGAACCCATTAAAAAAAACTCAAAAAACCAATCCATGCAAAAAACAACCATTAAAAATCATTAAAAAAATGATTAAAAAAAATCATCCAAAAAAATTTAGAAAACCACTAAAAAAGACCATTAAGAAAATTAAATGGGCCCATCCAAAATAAGCATAGCCAAATTTGGTCCTAATTGAAATTAAGGCCCTACCTAAATTGACTCTAATAGGCAGGGCCCTAACCAGATTTTACTTAAATAAAAAAATTGAGCCTCATCCAAATGTCAATTTAGTAAGAATGAGCCTAGCCAAATTTCACTGTAATAAGAAATAGGGCCCTTCCACTCTAATAAAGAAAATAGGGCCCTAGCTACTTTTTACTCTAGTTTGAAATAGACCCCTAACCAAATTTCACTTCAATAGTAATATGTTATGTGTAGTCGTGTTAAATTGCTTATTTGGATTTAAAAATGCATAGTAGTGATATAATTTTGAAGATACTATTTAATTATAAGCATCTTGTCAATTTCTAACTTAGTATATTATAACTAATCATATTCAACATGAATATATGTAGAGAAATAGATCAATATTGTCAGTGGTTCAATACTATCTGCGACACAAGGCATCATGCAATGAGGGGACCGCTACGCCCCCTTATCTTATTTACTATTGCAAACAAAATACATTTTCTATCATTTTCCAATATTCTGTTTTTTTTTTCAGATTTTTTTGACCTTTTTTTCAAAACGCACCGCCACTCCACTATGTAGTGCCCGCTTCGTAGCGTTTTGGCGGAGGGCTGTTACGCCCGCCACTAGTGCTATTTTCATCCTTGCTTCTATGCACCACTTGAGGAGGAGAGTTGTAAGACATTGGCAAAATTAGTTCTTTAGTATTTAGGAAGTAGGTTGACATTTTTTTAATATTTACAACAAGAAGTCCAGGGATTGATATATAATTAAGATCTTCTCTGGTTTTTTTTTCTTTCTTTTGTTAAACTTAAAAATATAATAATATATATAGATGGTTACATAGATGATGTTGCCTAGCTGTAAGCAACAGCTTTTTATGCTTTGCCTCATCTGATTCAGTCTTTATTCTTTTATTTTTCTGATTTCTGATAACTAGGGTTTTTTGACCTTTGTGGCTAAATCCCTGGAGATTCTAAAATCAATAGTTTTAACTATCCCTTTGCTATATGTGCCACCCATCTTATTTTATGATGTTGAATAGAAGGCATGTCTCTCTTAGTCTCTTTCATATTCATCATCCATGAATATATACCTTATTCAGTGGGCCAGGAAAAAAGATTTCTGTTCTAAATTGATAAGTTCTGTATGAAAATTTAGGAGTGATCTATATGAAATTTACACAAATGCTCAATGTTTATTTCTTATATAGCTGTTGATACATTTTCTTTATTCTTTATTATTAACATTTTTTTTATGTTTTAGGCTTGCATTGGAATTTGTCTAGATGAAGTCTTGGTCCTCTAGCTTTTGTGATTTTTTTTTATATTATACTGTACACTCTGAACTCTGAAGTGAAATATATTACTGAACAACTTGCTACATGAAAAATCTAGCTGGACCTTTGCTCAAGAAAAATGTTTTATACTGGGCTGGTATTTTCTTGGTTAAGTACGCTTGTTTTTGAATTCATGCAGGGATGATACCAAAGCAATGCTCAATTGTGATGAACATCTGTTGTCCAGATCAAGTGTGACAAAATCGTATCTTCCACAAAAGGTCCTGGAGTCTTTGTTTAGTATTCCTGAGAGTTCAAAACATGAGCATAGCTCTATGGACTGGAAGAGGGCAGTAAAGAAAATGGAGTCATTTGGGCAAGAGTTGCTGTTCCATTCTGCCAGTATTCCCGAACCAAAGCACGATAATGGACATGGTAAGTTACCTTTAGGGAGTTGTAGGTAAACTTTGCATCTTGTGGGTACCATCTCGTGCTCCTAGAAGCTGGTTACCATAATATATTTTTAATTGTGGCATGTCTTGGGGAAATACCAACAACTGGGTGAACATCAACGTTTAGGGTCCTCTTTAAAAAATAATTGGTCCAAATCTTTATTCAGTACCATGTATTTTATACCGTTGGATTGATCATGTAAATAGATGATCTTTCAAGCGGTGTACATCATTCCAATTTGAGTGACTTCCTGGGCGACAACTATAATATTAAAACATGTGACAAGTATTGATTGGATTAATTGTGATATATTCGGAGAATTATATGGCCTAGATTGCACTTGAATTGCAAGTACTTGTACTGTACATACCTGCCAGGTACAGTTCACATCTGAGCAAGATAACGATGAGTCCCTTAATTTAGGTCCTCTGATTGCAGGACTCTCAGAATTATTCCAAATCACTGTCTCACCATTTTTATTTATTTATTTATTTATTTTATCCTGGAGCATACTTTTACTCCAATGAAGTTATGCTCATTTTCATCTGAATTATGTGATCAAAATAAGAAAACAAGAAGAGTCAAATTACATTTTTATATGTAATCAATCTAATGGCAGGCACAATTTGGTTGGAGTGAAATTTGACAAATAGATGTAACATAGTAGGACAATGATGCTGATCTGTTTATATTTTAGAGATGAGTTACATTGATAGATTTACGAGCTGTCTCTAGCTCTCTATAGAATCTGAACCCCAGATCCTATTTTGCCAATTCTGGGGAAAAAATAATATCAATGACTTTGATAACTTCGATGCTGTAATGGGCCCTACCTGTACCTAATCCAACCCCTTTTCACTCACTTTCATCTCTTGATTTAATAGTTGCCCCTATTTGTATGATTCATATTCTCACTGCTGGACTGCATTTCCAATCAAATACATAAATATGTAACTGTTAAAACTTGAGCCCTTAAAAGTCAGAATCCATGATCAGTCATTTCCATCATCCTACTCTTGTTGATAGAGATACTTCCAGGTGGGCCCCACATGAAAGAACCACAAGGTTTATTATTACTTAATTCACACTTAGAAGTTGTGAACATAGTTGAAAGAGAATCCAATGTTACATGCATGAAGCTCTGAGTTGTGTCGCGTAGTGGATCACACTAGTGTCTGTATATATGGACAGAGAGAACGTGAATCTTTCTGTATGGTGCATATTAATTATGGCTTTAGATCAGACTAAAAGCTCTTAAGGTGTATTAGGGGCATGCACAAAATCAACACAATCAATGATTGCGACTTTTATGCAATAGCCCCAAAGTTTAATGGTTATATAGTTACTTATAAAACCTTAAACTTTGTGGCCCTTAGATGATTATCATCATCAAATCATGCTTATATCTAACTCACCTTTAACCCATATAAAGTGCTTCCAAATTAGGCGTTGGACTTGTGGTTGGCACTCATCAAGGTGGATCCCATAGCAGGCTTGCAAACTGTTTCTTATCTAATCTTGGATCTTTTGGATTTGATATTTGGTGGGACCTCCATCCAAGCAGTATGCTTTGGGTGGGCCCCACTGGACTCCTAAGATTCACTCATGGAGTCCATCCACAACCTCACTCAGGAGATGTAAGCTATAGACCCGTGCACACTGTGTTGAACTAATATTTATAGACTACAAGTTTAGCATATCCCATGCCCCTCATGGTTGGCATGCTTTTAGGTGGGCTCCATAGGTTAGGCTGGCTAGGACTATTCTGGCTGTTCCTGAAAGTGACTCCTCTCTCTCAATTATATATCATCACCATTGTCCTCAAAGCCTTGTCCCAACTATGTTGGGGTCGGCTACATGAATTCTTTTTCTCCGTTCTGATCTATCTTGATCCAAATCTCTCAATTACATATATGCCTGGATCAGTGTCCTAAATTTTTGAAGTTGGTGTATCGAACCCCCCTCATTCCCCGTGTCTATGTCCGTACTGGTGTCCGTATCTAGGCATCATAGGCCACCAAACCCAATCTGATAATCATTATGACTGTCCTCACGTTGATCTCAGCCTTTTTTGTCGTGGTTGATTTTGGTTCCTCTTTATTGAGGCATCCCACTTTTCATCCCCCTCCCTAATTGGTAGTCCCATTGGGTTCTCGCCCATGAAGCTGGTGAGCATTCTTGTCAAGGAGATCTGTGGTATACTGCTATAGGTATAAATGATCTGGTGCAATGAAGGTGTGAGATGGCTTACCTGTGATCAGAATACCCCCTTTGACACCCACCCCCACCCCCACACCCACCCACAGGCGCGCGGGTGCACACAAAAAGAAAAGAAAAGGCACAAGCTCAAATTTGGAGCTCATCCAGCTGTTACAGTTGGATTGAAATCCAAAAATAAATAAATAATAAAAAAGATGCATTCCGAAACTGTTAATCTTGAGGGCCATAAATGAATGGGGGCTAGGATGATTTAATGGGTTTGATATTTTGTACACTGATTGGTCTCATTCATCTCTTTCCATCCCCTGCCTCGACCATGATTGTGATGGCCCCAGTGGGCCGTATAAGATTCTTCCAATTGCACTATCTGCACAAATGTATAGAAGAGTGGGCCCTTAATACAGAAGCAATGCCAGTTTTGATCTGCAAGTGTTAACGGCTGGCTGCATGCCCTTGGCAAAGGTATCTTCCATACCAAGACTGTGAAATGGGCAACGGAACAAGACATTCAATCCACCAATGGATTGCTCACTAAGTGTTAACTTGGGGAAGAGTATCATCAAAGGAGAGAGGTTATATCTAGAGTAGTCATAGAATAATGTCTACTGAATACTTTTAGTCTTTCTGTCATACTCCACAAGTCAATGACTCCCCAAATGCTTTCTGAATTCCAATTGTAGTATTGGCATATCCAGCTCACATATCCACATGAAATGTATTGTCACACCCACACAAAAGCTCATTGTGTGCATCAAAGTCAATCACTTCGCCATATGCTTGAGCTATTGACAGACACCTTTTAATCAAATAAGGTCATCACCCAGTGCGGTCCCATTGAAGCAGGGTCCTGGGAGGGTCCAGATTGGAGATAGACCTAACATTTGGCAATTTTGCACAAAGTGGCTGCTTGCAGGCTATGATGCCCAGACATGGCATGGATACAATAAGGACACGCTGTGGACACGGCAGGGACACGGGTTTTACACGTAAAAAGTGAGGTATCAGATACGATACGACACGATACGTTGCCCATTTTGAAGTATCCGTGCATCATAGCTTGCAGGTCTCGAACCTGCATTATCACGCATGGCACCCGAGACTTATACCATTGCACCAAAGCAATGACCCTAGACACCTTAATCATTGAGAAAATCTTGGAGCTCTTTTCTTTTTATAGCTATGTCATTTTATCCAATTTTATCACTACTTTTCAGTCTCTTCACTTCTTTGAAATTGTAGCTAAGGAAGACTATCAGGTTTTACGGACAGCTGCAAGGAAGCACTGGGATACAACAAAATCATATTATCAAAGAGTAAGATGGTTTCTTGGACATAGATTTGTATATTTGGTGTATTTATTGCATTGCCTATTACTGTCCAGCACTGTTCATAAACTGATGTTTAAATTGTTTTGCAGGCTGCAGCTGCATATTCAAGAGGAGAACAGGGTCATGCAGCTTACCTTTCAGAACAAGTATGGTTTGTTCTCACAGGGAAGAGCGTTATGTTGTCATAACTACTAAAATATTTATTTCAATGCTCTTAAAGACTGGTTAAGTATTTATGCCCAGGAGGAATGATTTCGATGTCATTAAAGCATGGTTCCCCATGGGAGTTCTGGCTTATGAGTTCCTTTAATGTCATTGAATCACTTTGAACTTGTGGGTACCATGGAAATAGGTTTTAAGGTTAGCTACGTGTGGTGTGATGTTTTGCCCTTGGTGTGGAATCTTTCGAGCGGTATTGCATTTTTTTACGCCCAGTACAATTTGTTGAGTGTGTGCTAGGGAAACAGTTGCTCTCTGTATTTGCATTCCTTTATCTCTGTTTTTGGCTGTCTATTTCCTTCGCTCCAGCATCTTGTGCTATTGCTGCCTTTTTTTTTCTGTGCTGTGTTTGTCAACATGATTTTTTTTTTTAAATCTGTTTCTCTTTGACTTTTAAAGGCCAATGAGTTGTAGATGAAATCTCCCTTCATTTCTAGGAATGCATTCATGATCGACAGATGGAAGAAGCTGGGTTTCATCCTGAAAATCAAGATGGAGAAAGCCAGCCTAATGGCAGAGTATATTGGGTTTTTTTTAATTACGTGTGTGAATGGAGAAGCTGGAGTTGGGCTGTTCCTCTTTTTCCATTTGAGTCTTGCTGAACAGATTGGTGGGTGGATATTTCCACAGTGAAAGGGGGGTCAAGACAATGTGATCGCATTGCCCCTTAGTTTTGCTTTAGTTGTGATGCTTTGAGCTGTTTGATCCCAAAGGCAGTTATTATCGTGTTATTTGAGTACTTATTAATATCAAATTTGTTTCTAGGTGTTTCAAGGCTTCCTTGGAGTTAATAATAGGCATCAAGAAGAACAAGATAAGTGGGTTGAAAGTAAATGCTGCCTTCTAATGTTGGCGGCATCATTGCTCGGTACCTGGTAGTCAAAGGTAACCTTGACTTCTCATTGGGTATTAGTGAACTGCCTATAGCTTTCTAGAATGAGACCATTTTCAGTTTGGATTTTTCTTTAGCCTCCATACTCAAGGTATGCATCCCCCGTATCACTGTAGCCTCCAGGTCTACCACATGTCTTTATACTGTATTCCAGCAACTGCTTGCAAAAGAAAGATGAAATGAAAAAAAAGGATTATCCATCAGAAGGTAACTCTGGGACCAACAAGCATCACCTCCTTAAGTAGGTAGAGGTATGCTAATCTAAGAAAAATGATGGTGGGTCAGGAATCGGCAATATTTTGTTGAGAAATAAGGCCCTACTGAATAAATGCCTTTGAAGGTTTCAGGATGAATAATTAATTCTCGAGGAAAGTGGCAGAGGCTACATCCCATTTGGAAGTGGATGTTCTTCAAGTTTTTTCCTAAGTAAAGTAAGTAGTGTGCAGTGGAGATATATTTCAAGTTTGGGTTAAGAACTCAAATATCATAATATTTTCTGCAGGTTTGGTTCAAACTTCATTCCTTTTGTAGGATCTGTGGGCCAATGAGAAAAATGCATGGTTCTGCAAGTTTGTTTCTGAATGTAAAGTTAAGGTTTTGAAAATATATTTCAAGGTGGGGGTGAAGAAGTTAGATCTCAAATAAGATTTTATGCAGATTTGGATTGAAGCTATGATGCCCTGTTACAAAATAGGCACAGCACAGACAGATTTCAGACATAAAATGAAGTATTGGATGCTATATGACACTGATAGTTGCCTATTTCGAAGTATCCAGGAATCATAGTGTCATATTATACTCTTATGGGAGGATCTATGCTTGAAGAAATGCTCGCTTAGGATGTCATTTGTCTTATGAAAATGTGCCTTATATATATATTTTTGGTAATGTGCCTTATATAGTTGTGTGATAGGCTAAAACATTATATGCTTCCTTTGCCTAAATGTAGTCTGAGTTGAAATACACCAGCATTTCTTCATATGGGCGCTTATTGGTCCGCAGTTTCTTTCCCCTTGTTTACGTGGTGGAATTTGATTTTCTGGTTTTGTCTCTCACTGTTCTCACTTCTGTTGTGGCCTTTCTATTTCCTGTTTTTCCTTTTACTGTTTTGTCTTTACCCTTTGAGTTGACAACTCATTCACCCTACTTTGTAGTTACCTCATTGCTGTTGATTAGAAATAAAAATAAAAATAAAGGGAATCAAGTTTAGTGCCTACGCTTTCTTTGAATTTTGATGAACTGCTGTCATGAGTGCAAATCTGTAAATACATGTAGACCGTCACAGCGTCACTGCTGATACTGTTCTCACAGCAATATTCTTGCAACAACCTTTCTCTCTCTTTATGTGGGCTGCTTCTTTGTTTAGTTGTGGCCTCTTTGTAAAGGACTGCTTGGGATTTCTTTTTTTCTCTCTTTTCCTTGGCTTCTCTGCCAGTTGGGTTTAGTAGCAGGATACTGTTCTCACAGCAGTATTCTTGCAACAACCTCTCTCTCTTTATCCTTTTGTGGGCTGCTTCTTTGTGTAGTTGTGGCCTCTTTGTAAGGCCTGCTTGGGATTTCTTTTTTCTCTCTTTTCTTTTGCTTCTTCTGCCAGTTGGGTTTAGTAGCAGGGAAAAAGACGTTAATTTTTTGTAAGGGTTTCCCAGCGCTGCACTTCGGGATCTGTTAATACATACTTATCTTCCAAAAAAAAAAAAAAAAAAAGCTTTCCAATGATGGGTTTGAATTTTTATTCCTTATGCTTTTTTTGGACAAATAATGGTGGATCTCTGTTATAGTTTTACAATATGAGCGGAGTCCTTTCCTCGTATTTGGTGGTGGCTTAAACTGTTTTGACATGTAACGATGCAATGGATTTTCCTTTTCGAAGTTTAAACAAGGGGCTCATGTTAGATTCTTTCAGGGGAGATTCTTTCATCGAAAGGCTCGTGAGGCTGATGAAAAGGCTAGCCAGGAAATTTTTGAAGCGAGGTTAGCTCACAGTCACGTTGCTAGAAACTTATTTTCTATTTCTCAGAATGATCTGTGATAATGATTCTATGCTATGGCCATATACAGGAACAAGGACATAAAAAATGCAGTAACAATTGATCTGCATGGACAGCAAGTGAAGCAAGCAATTAGGCTTTTGAAGCTTCACCTCATACTATTTACGTACATACCTTGTAAGCATCTAATGCTACTTTATCTTTTATCGTGTTTCTACCTTGCCAAGTAAAGTTATACATTGTTTGGATTCTGCAGTATCCATGAGTCGTGCATCTTCTAAGAGCTAATATATATTTGCTTTGCTGTAGCTATTCAATTTCTCACTGTTATCACTGGGTGTGGCTCGCATGGTGTTGGGAAGGCGACAATAAAACAATCAGTATGCACTTGTGACGGAACTTGATGCTCTCATTTCATTTTTCTTTTTTAGTAGTTGGACAGCACTGCATGTTTCAGCCCATCTTAGAGCAAGATTCTCAATTTAGATTCTTCACTACAATGCATTGTTCCACTTTCTTTCTTTTAAACCAGTTATCACATTTTTGTTAGTTTAGAGATAGTTTCTTAGTTCGTATGTTCATTCTATTTTTCAGTCCACCCAATTTTTAGTTCTAGATTTTTCCCCTTGATTACTTTAAAGGACGAATTTGATTTTCAAAGTTAATGTTGTTTGATTAAAATTGCATGGTTTGTAAGAGAAATGCAACTAAGCCATTGTTACAATATTATCTTGTGGTTTTTATTATGCCTTATTTGATATGATATCCTTTAATATGATCTTATCGAAACTTATATAACCAGTGTATGAAATTATTTATATGACCTCCTTTTAATGTCTTTGAAGCAAAATCCTTTTTCTAAACTGGAAGCATTTTTAGTAATATAAATAGAATAATTAATATAGATACATAATACGTTTAATATAATATAATGCATAGAATTACGAAAGAGTTCCAAATGAAGTGGAATACATCAACATGATACACTTGACTCACTGCGAAACTGTTCAGCGAATCAAGGTACGAGTTATTCTACAGAACTCTTTAATAGCCCCGAACTAGTTAGTTTGGACTAGGTTGATAGAGGAGTAGGGTACATGGGACTAGTAACATTGCAAATGCATGTGCCATGTACCTTTTTTTTTTCCCTATACTTGTACCTACTCCATCATAGGTAAAGTGGTTTATAGTAATGGCAGGGACCCACGCTCGAACAAGTCGAGAGTCGGCTCTGATACCATTTGTAACGCCCCACTCCATACGCATGCATGAAATTGTCTGCTTTGGCCCATGGGCCTCACGGTTTTGTTTCTGGTAGGCCTCAACCCACCAAAAGGCCCTATGCAAGGTAAGGGTGCAAGCTCTATATATAATCCCAGTCACTTTCCTCTCTATAGTCGATGTTGGACTCCAGGGTGTCACAAGATATCTATTTAAAAATTAAATGTCAACACTCTGCCAAATACAAGAATCTTATTTATTTATTTTGGGTCTGTTGAACGGGACACCTAATATTTTATAGGATCTCTATAGATGTACGCTTGCAACTCAATTCTTTTGGTAGTCTGAAATGCTGTGTTTGCAAGCCATTCTACTGGTGTAGTTGATTTCCCTTATATCCTAATTTTACTGTGGGTTGCACCATTCCGCAAAAACCTTTTTCATGTTTGTCCCTTTTTTTTTCTGGTGTGTTACCATTTTTTCGTGTAAATTCGTGTAAAGAAAAAACTTAAAAGCAACTGATTATCTTCGATGCCACCATTTCCTGTTTGGGAAAGTGAAAGTCCGTGGTTTCTGTAGATGTTTTATAAACGTGCCTCTGTAATGTCAGAAGTTCTGTGGCTGTTTTTGGACTTCACTGCTACACTTACAGATCAGGATGAAAGATAGTAGGATGCCATTATTAGGATGCTTCTGTTTAAACTCTCTGATGATACCAGGAAAATGAAAACTGGCAGTGTTAAAATTATTTTGTATAAAATGTGTTCTTTGGTCATTTCCTGAAAACCAGGGGTTGCATTTTCATCTTATGATGCTTACTAGTTTCTACTTCTGTTATGATTTTTGTCTAACTATGGACTTTGGTTCTGGGGCGTTTAATTTGTGTGAAACTATCATCACCTTACTGTCATGTCCCATGATTTCGGTAAACGAGGAGGCAATTTATAATGATTTTGATTTAGAAACATTAGTTTATGTTTGTTTACTTCCTGTGGCATTTTGTGTTGTCATCTAGGTTATTGGCCTTGTCAAGAAGGAAGGCATTGAATGGAGTGAAGGGAACAGAGGAACAATTGTTATCAGGCTGGATGGGCACAAGGAGTTCAGCTTTTTGCAGTCTCTGAGTGATTCTGAGTAGAAGTCGGGCTGGGTTGGGTTGTTATATTGGCGTGCTGAAGCCAAATGAGCTCGGGAAGATGGGTACATTAAGGCTTTTGATCGATGGTTCTTGAAATGCTAATTGAAATGGTATACAGCTGAGCTCTCGGTATAAACTAGCATTAATTACCACCTGTACAAGTCTCCATGCCCGCCTCTCTCTTGATCATTTCTTCTTCCCTTTTTTCTTCTGTTGTAGTATGTAGTATGTAGCATCAGGTCACTCCTTGTATCAAAGCCATGTTTGTCACTACATCTGAGGCGGTCAAAGGTGTTGTCTCATAATGTTAATACCAAAGAAAGTTCAGTTGTCTTTGAAAGTCTTTTCTAAGATAGGTAGTTAGTTACCATGAGAATATCTTTAGTGGTGTTTTTAGGGATGATTTCTTATGTACCGAGAAATATTTATTGCGAGTGTGGACCGCATTAATTTTATGTTGTTTTAGTCTATAATAATATAATGGATGACTAACATGTATGCATGTACATTTATGCTTTGATTTAATGAAATTTTAAATCAAATGAATGAGAATTGATGATAGTGCTTTAGTCAGTTTAACATTGAGATTTGATTCACAGGGCATGAAATTTGCTAAGGCTGGTGGCGCTGCAGTTTGGTCCAGGCTGAATTTAAATTTCTGTCAGGTTTGGCCGCTTGAGCTTATGCTTGGGCTTGGGCTGGGAGATTTGTCAATCAGACTGGAATTTGGGTCCAGCAAAAAGAAGAAAAATTTGTTGACCCTACCCTACGTAAATTGAACTAGTTATACTGCAAGAATGTATTATCTGATTGGAAACATGGTGCATCTGGATTCGGTTGTCAAAGGGAAGATTGCATCACTGGACCTGGCGTTCTTTTAGCATTGGACCCAGATTGATGTTGAAAGGAAGGTTTAGATCTAAACCCAAATGCCTGAGGCAGGACCTGGATCAAGTGCCAGATCCAGACCTAAAAAAGAGGCCTTAATGATGGTAATAAATTAGATGGAAGTACAGAAAGAAAAAATGTAGGCCTTGAAAACAAAACTTGTCGTAAATAAATTTACACAAAAGTTTAGTGTAGGGCGTTTCGAGTATGCAGATGAGCTTAGCCATTAACAGTTTCCATGCAATTTCGATCCATAATGGGCGTCCCTAACCAGCTCAACTACTGTACTGAGACAAATAAACTTCATTTTTAGTGGACGTAGCATAGTAGTACAAGTCTTTTCATACATGCATCTTCAATATTATTCTCCATTGATGGTGCCTTTGTTTAGCTCCTAGTCTCCCACCATACCTGTATCTTGCCTGTTATTGCTATATGGCACATCATCATCTGTCCCACTGCACTTGCAACCCATCATACACACATCTCCTTGCCCCTTGGGTAATTTCTCCTCTTCATTCCACTTCCGAACGAGCCCAGTTTTGAACTGGGGTCCTAATGGAATGATCCAAATCTTGAAGCAGACTCCATCATGTCAGTGAGGTTTAACATAAAGATTAGAAAGGTTTTTACATCGTAAAGGCTCCTGTGTTTTTAACTGACCTCAACAGGCCCTCTATTTCTAGAAAAAGTTTCTAGTGAAGGACAATGTTATTAAAGAGAGATGGAAAGAATATTTAACAAACTTTTAGATGAAAGTCTTATAGGAGGATTAGAAACGGGAGATGATACTTCGTTAGCAACACAAACATTTTATCGCGGAATTTGAATAGTACAAGTGAAGAAAGTACTAGCAAAAATGAAAGAGAGGAAAAGGCTACATGGTAGATGACATTATGATAAGAGGGTTTGGTTAACTAGGCCAATTTGTTAAAATATTAAGAACAAATAAAATGTTGGATGAATAAAGTGGTGTTGTACCGATGTAAAAGAACAAAGGAGATGCACCAAGATAGTCTGAATTGTTTAAAATCACAAATAGCATTCATTACATACTAGAAATATTGGTAGCTATTTGAATTCTGATCCATGTCTTTAGAAAATGGAAGATATTGCTCAGACTCTTAACAAGATAATATACGCCCATGACCCATCATAAATTGAACAATTGCATTACAAAATGAGTCATATATACTCACACGGGTAAAATAAAGTTACTTGTTACTACATATGTGAAAGTTGCAGAAGAAAGTCCGACCCATGTTTCTCATCTTCAAAAACGAAGAGACCCCTAACTTCACCCGAAATAACCAATCACCAACCAACAGATTCTTCTCCTTGACACATGATATAGAAGACTCCCTACATCTCCATCCCTCTGCATCGGCTTCCCATGAGAGACGAGGATAACTCGAAGGTGGCACCCGAAGCTCCCCTCTGGATGAAATAAACAAGATACCAGGAGCAACCACCTCAAACCCTTTTAACTTTGTGCCATCAAAAATGATTTCCAAATTCCTGAGCCGCGAGGAGTGGTTGGCACAGATCTTACAAGGCAACGTATCAATAAATCTGCATTCTGCAACTTTCAAGTTCTCGAGTAGATCACACTTGGAGATTAGCAATTTGAGTACCTCGTTGTTAATCCAGACATCCTCTAAACAGAGGGTCACAAGAGACTTGAACCCCCCGATTTCTCCTTCGAAAAAAAAGGCTCCTTGTCTGAGAATCAAATGCGATAGCGTTTGACATTCAAATAAAGAAAAAGGAAAAAGCTCCATAGGAAGGACAAGTGAAAGTTCTTCAACTTTGCGCGTTGCGGCGAAACGGACCCATCTCTGTGATGCCATGAATCGAGTAGGACTATCGTCATGAACTGAATTCTCGATGTTGAAGCTGCGCACTTTGGGTGCTCTGTGAAGATGCAGGCATTGATCGATTTGAGTGGGTTTCCAGTATGAGAAATCAAGAGAGGAATGCCAAGTCCATAGAGTTCTCCATCTCATTGACAAAACGCTGGTTCTTGCTGCAAGTTTAACGTGCATGAAAGAGAGGATGTGGAGAAGAATATCTTCTGGGAGATTGCTGATGCGATCTTGATCTTCTTCATATACTTCTCGTTCTTTTTTCTTGGAGATTTTCCTCCTCTTACTGCTGTAATGATGCATTGTTTCACCGGATGATAGTGTATAGAGAGACCTTCCTCGGCTTTTTGGGTAAGATAAGATGTCAGATGATAGCGTAGAGAGATGATTATTTGAGTATTGAAGAGAAGAATTTGTGTGAGAGAGAGAGAGAGAGGGAGAGAGAGAGAGAGAGAGAGAGAGAGAGAGAGAGAGAGAGAGAGAGAATGAAGTGGTAAATAGTCACAGGAGATTTTGGAATTGGGTGTCACAAGACGAAAGAGGAAAGTCCAGCTAGAAGATACAAGATACAGCCGAAGAAACGGGAAAGTCCGTAAGAAGTTGAAAAGGTTAAGAAAATTTGAAAGATTCTGTCTCTTTTGCTTGATAGATAAGATTTTGGGCAGTTGATTGGATCATCCAAGCCCTTGATTTTAAGAGCGTGTCCATTGTTGGAGAAAAGAGCGTGAGAGAGTTGGATTGAAAATAACTGGTACCCAGTTCCCACAAGTATTAGGAATAGTCTCTTATATGGTAAGATGTGCCGCTCAAATCTCAAATATCATTATCACTTTGAATGATGAGTTCCAATCCACGGGTAATTAAGCCGATTAGCACTTTGTATTTGGTAAGATTCCAAATGGGTAGAAGGGTAGACCTCCAGCTCATTATTGGACTTCCTAACCACTCGAATAATTTAAGTTGCGTAACAATTTAAGTTTGGGTTGCTTGACTGGGGCCTGCTTTTCTAGTAAATATTTATAAGATAAATGATTGTGTTAGTCACTTTTTGCATCAAAGTCTAGAGGTGGCAATCGGGTTGGGTTGGGCTAAATGGGTCAGAAACCCCTCATCAGCCCACCACGGGTCAGCCTGACTCGACCCACTTTAACCCGTATCCATCAATTGAATCAATCGACCCAATCATGGTTTTCTAACCGACCAAAACTGACTTGTAAGCTTAACTTCGGGCCAACTTCATTTTAACAATCATTTGACGCACAATCTTTTGATGCGCATAACCTTGATTTTCATTGATAAAAGGTGGGGTCAAGGTCAATTAACCTTTTTATTTCCCATGTATTGAACCAATTCGTGCAAACTCTAGCTGTTTTGTGAATGTGCTAACAAAGCTCAACATCATTTCAAGAATATACGAGGCTGGTTACTTAGTTTCCATCCATAAAAGATGGGGTCAAATTTGTCAAGGTCCATTCATTCTTTTTAGCCCAAGCATTGAAACAGTACATGACAATAAAATATTGTAATTACAGACTCGGATTATGTACTCCTAACTCTGCATATTATTACGTACAACCTTGTAATATTTGAAAAAAAAAAGCCGCGCAGGTTATAAACTTAATAGAGAAAAGTTCCGCATAAAATTTCTGAAACAAGTTTAAAAAAAAAATTCGGCAGAAACCGCAGGCGTTCTGCACGTTATAACCTATCAGTTATAAGAGGAAGAACAATCTGCAATGTGTAGAGAACATGAGGAACTTACAGGATGTTTGAAATGTTAATTCAAACATGATGGGCCCACCTAAAGAGGGTTATGGAAGTTTGATGGTTCATGCAGTTTTTTTCAAGTAGTTTTGTATGGCACGTTGTAGTTGTTGGAGTCATGTGTAGTGCCAATCTTTGTGTAAAGACTGACTTGTGCATTGCACCTCGAAGGGGATTTGACATTTCAATGCCCTTTAAACACTAGATCCCCAATTTCATGACTAAAATTCTGTAAACATCACCAGAGTCGTTTGACTCCGGTATACTTTTTTTATTTTACTTTTTTGCCCTCGATCCCCTGATATCATGGGAGTTTAAAAACCCATATATCATAGGATCCAAATGTTAAAAGTTGAAAAGCTATATGGATCCTATGATTTCATGGGTTTTTAAAAACCCATGATATCATGGGATCCAGAGTAAAAAAGTTTAAAAAAAAAAGTGTACCAGAGTCAAACGACTCTAGTGACATTTAGAGACTTTTAGTCATGAAATTAGGGATTGAGTGTTTAAGGGGCATTGAAATGTCAAATCCCCTTAAAAATAACCCAGTCCCATGAGTGTTAGTAACATTTCCCTCGTAGTCCGAATCCTCTTTCACACTAACATGGTTTCCACGTAGAGATAATTGGGACCGTTCAAAATGAATTTCATCATCTTTACCAAAACAAAGAGAAAAATGAATTTTCATCACCTTTTCAAGTTTCAATTCAAATGGAGTGGGTCCCACTATATGATTGTGCAACATGACTGAATCGTGATTAGCAATGTCACGTCAGCGTACGTCATATTTCGTCATGGTGCTCAATTGTACTGTGCAACCCACCCGCTTGTACCGAAGCTTGAGAAGATATCAGAGAGGGGATGGGAATTGATTCATCTTATAAATAGGCTCATGTGATTTTAGTATTTATAAATAGGCCACTGTAGTGTTTTTTTCTTTCTTCAATACTAATTTACCAATTAGCAAAAAAAATAAATAGGCCACTGTTGAATTCTTGCTAAGTCCTAGAGATTTTCCTCTTCTTACTGATGTAATGATGAATTGTTTCACTAGATGATAGTGTGGAGACCTTCAAAAGCTAGCTCTTTGGCTAGGATGATAGCATAGAGAGATATATATGATTATATGAATATGAAGAGAACATTTAATTAGAGAGAGAGAGAGTATGAAGTAGTAAATAGTACCAGAGATTTTCTGAGAAAGAAATCTAATCGATAAGATACAATAAAAATGGAAACGGGAAAATCCGTTAGAAGTTAAAAAGGTTGAGAAAGTTAGAAAGATCCTCAGTTGGATTAAAAATAAGAATAAATTAGGGAAAGATTCCTAAAGTGGAATGTATCCAGCCTCTGGTTCACGCAACTTCTGTTTAAGGGCTCTGGTCCACGCAACTAGGCACTTTGCAACCAAAGGTCCCTACATTAGCACGATCACATATTTCGTGATTGATTTTCCCTTTCAACCATTTTAGACATGAAATTTTGAAATTTAAAATTTCAAATCTTCCGTCCTCCATCCTTCCTAAATCCTCTCGATCTTTGCTACCCAAAAGAACCCCTTATCCTTCTTCTCATTCCGGATTATGAGCTTCTATTGGGCAGAACTGGATTGTAGATGCGTCCATGATAGTTAGGCTGCTCTTTTCCTGAGCATTAAATCTCCATAATGCAGATTGGATGAGGTGGTGCAGTTTTCAGCTGTTTTAAGGTCGATGTGCTATTGTGCTGTGTAGTGCTCATGAGTTTGTTTGCTTGGCAAACGTCCCAATGCCCCTGTTTTGAGTCTCAAGGCCTCCTCTAACCATGTTATTTATGGCCGTGTTTCGGTTGCCTGTATTACCAAGAAAGTGTACTTTAGTTTCAAAAGCAAAGATGCTAGGTTTTTCTTGTCTTCTTTTGATGCATGACAATTAAGAGACCTTGTGGGAGTGGGACTGATGGTCTGGACGTGGTCTTAGAGGTGAGCACAATACCAATCTGATATTTGGCCGTGTTGTTCTTCTCCGATTAAGACGAACCGGCTGGATCCTTTGTAAACTACATCAGCAATTTGAACCCAGGCACAATCCTTCTTTGTTTCGAGTTTCTACCTGAAACCCGATCAGTGTGGGCCTTTCCAACTGAAGATGGCGCGAGACACGATCGTGTCGGGGGAGAGTGCGATCAAGGGGTTGGATTTCGCGATTCGGGCATCGAAGTTGTTTGAGAGGGAAGCTAAGTTTGGTGATGTCTGAGTTTTTGTAAAGTTTATCTGAGTTTTTATCAAATTTATTTGACTTTTAGTCAAATTTATCTGAGTTTTTGTGAAATTTATCTGAGTTTTTGTCGAATTTATCTGTCTTCTGTCTAATTTCTCTGTATTTTTTACAAATTTATTTGATTTTTTTTAAATTTGTCTGAGTTTTTTAGAAAATTTATTTACGTTTTTTGAAATCTATTTGCATTTTTTAATCTTATTTGCATATTTCAAAATTTATTTGCGTCTTTTCAAATTTATTTACGTTTTTTTGAAATAAATTTAATTGAGTTTTGGCAACAATACTTGAGTTTTTAGCAAATTTTTCAGAAATATGGAAAATTAATTTATCTTAGTTTTAGCAAATGTGTTTGCGTTTTTGAATTTTATTTGCGTCTTTTGAAATTAATTCGCGTCTTTTGAGATTTATTTATATTTTTTGAATTTTCTTTGGACTTTTGAAATTTATTTGGATCTTTTGAAATTTATCTGCTTTCTTGTGAAATTTATTGCTTTTTTTTTTAAATTATTGCATTTTTTTTAAATTTATTTGTGTTATTTTGAAATTTGTTGGTGTGTTTTTAGAATTTTTTTGAAAATCTCATTAATGGAATTCCATTAATCGTGGCCAATTAAATGGTAGTTGACCATTATTAATCGGATACCCCACCACCAATCATGGGATATGATTTAAAGAATGGGTAAATTAGATATTTCAAGTATGAGAAAGTGTGAGAGGGGCCTTTGGCTGTATGGGTTTAGATTGTGGACCGTTTGCCATCAAGTCATGCGTTGAGGGACCTCCGACCAAACGCCCCTAAATAAAGCTGGTTCAATGTCAAAACCCTCTGTTTGATTGATCAGCATGTAAAGGTAAAATTAATGTAAATAGTGCCGCTCAAATCGCAAATATCATTATCACTTTGAACGACGAGTTCGGATCCATGAGGCTTTAACCTAGAGAAACCCGGAGTTAAAGGAAGTGCAACTCTTCGGTGTAAAATTTGATAATAAATATCTATAAGATATGATTGTGCTAATCACTTTTTTTCCATTGTGCTAGTAAATATGTATAAGATATGATTGTGTTAGTCACTTTTTATGTAGCCCCTTTTATGTAGAATTTGAAGTAACTTTTTTTGTTTTTAACAATTTGGATTTCAATAGGTGAGCCTAGCCCCCGAAATTGTAGAGCTTTACTCCTTTGATTCAAGATTACTCTAAGTGAGGTCATGGGGCCCACTAAAAGAGTCTGGACTGCTTGGGTGTCTTCCTAGTCACTAGCCGGCATACTCTTCCCGTTAGTGGACGGAATAGAGTAGGGGGCCCACTTATTAAGAATCCCTTTGCTCCATAGATATCCTCAAATCTTACTGAAACCATAGGATTGAACATATGATTAAAAATCTGATAATTGCATATAGTTGTAGACACGTTTTCTAAAATGTGAAGAGTGAGGGAATGGCATGGATAGTATAGAAAACGTGCAAATTCAGATTTATTTAATTTTAAATTAATTGTGAAAAAACCCACAGAACTAAAATTGATTGGAATCCAAAACCCTTAAATAGAATTCAGATTCATGCATTGTGTAATCTTGAAACAGAATTCAGCTTGACTTAATTGATATTCTGAAAGAGATGCATACATTCGCTGCATTCTCTACAAAGAAATCAAATCTAATTGAATTACAAAATTCAACAATAGAATCAAACAACATCCAAGATATATAGTCTGAATTGTATAAAATTACAAATGGCAGTAGTCACTACAAATATTGGAGGCTATTTCTTCTCTTTGCTGATCCTCTTCTTGAAGTTAAATCTATTTATTACCGCACAAGTGAAATTGGCAAAAGAAAGCTTGATCTTTATATCTCATCTCTACAGACGAAGAGGGCCGTAAATGCACTTGGAATAACCATTCACCAATAACTTGAGTCTTTACACATATTTTACCTTTACCAGACACCCTTCTTCTCCAATCTACAGCATCATCATCCCATGAGAGCGAAAGAGGAGGAATACTTGGGTCCGCAATATGCCCACGGCGGCAGGAAAGAAACAAGAGATCAGGAGCAACAATCTCTAACCCATGTAAACTTCTGTAATAAAAATTGATTTCAAAATTCCTGACCTTTGAGTGGTTGGTGACATAGATCCTAGGCCGTAGCACCTCCCCAAAAATGCATTCTGTAACTTGTAAGTTCTGAAGCAGATCACACGTCGAGATCAGCATATTGAGTACTTCGTTCTTGATTATTACTGTATGTAAACAAAGGGTCACAAGGGACTTGAATGCTCCCAAGTCTCCAGATGGATCAAATCTTACATCTTGAAGCATCAACTGCGATAGCGTCTGGCATTCCAAAAGAGAAGCTGGAAACTCCTCATGACTGAGAAGGCCAAGCGAAAGCTCTTCGACTCTGTGCATTGCGGCGAAGCGGACCCATCTATCTGACGCTTTCACTTCTTCAAACGAATCAAACCCAGACTTGTAAAAGTATTCAGCTGATGATTTCTGGATGTGGAAGCTGTGCACTTTGGGTGCTCTGTAAAGACATAAGCACTGATCGATGTCGGTGGGTTTGCACCCTGAGAAGTCTAGAGTGGGATTCCAAGTCCACAGAGATTTCCATCTAGTTGATAGGACGCTGGTTCTTGCGGCGCATCGAATTGGAATGAAAGAGATGATGTGGAGAAGAATATCATCTGGGAGATTGCTGATGCGATCTTCTTGAAAGAATTCTTGTTCTGTGTTGATTATTTTCCTCTTCTTTCTGTAGACTTCTTGTCGTGGCTTGGAGATTTGCCTCTTCTTTACGTAGGAATGCATTTTTTTTTTCACCTGATGATGATAGTGGAGAAAGATGAATGTGGAAAGAAGGTTTTATGAGTTAGAATAGAAGAAGACGACAGTCACTTTCTTGCCGTTGCTTACTAGGATTTAAACCGTTTGAACTTGTAAGGAAATAAAGACTAACCAAGTACGTATATAAAGGAGCTAGATAGATTGGCAAGGTTTCTTATTTTAGAAAGTGTCTGAAAACTTTCTTAAATTATCACCGGATTAAAACTCCATAATGCAACTTATAATCTACACTCTCCAAACAGAGTAGAATAAAATTGGAATATTCATCTTTACCAATTCCTCTTCTAAGACTTTTTTTAAAAAAAATAAGTTGGTCTTTCATCTTCTATAACTTGAAAATTAATTAACTTAACGCGTTTTTTATTTTTTGATCATTTCGAAATAATTTTATTCTCAAAATCTATTTATAACATGGCCGGAAAACTCTCCTAGTTGACTCTTGACTGTGCCCAGTCAATTTTTTCTAATGAAAGACCGAATCAAATACAGGGGAGACTAAGCCATGTCATCTCATTTTAATAAGTTGTTTGTATTTTGAAATATTTTCGTAAGTATATCTGATCTTAAATAATTAATGTTTATTCTTAAGTAATTATACACGAGGTTTGGAGTCAGCAATTTAAAAATAATGTCTGAAATGTAATTTGAAACTTATATTTGATCTTTTATATACGTTCAATATTTGGACTAACAAATTATACAATATATAATATTCTTCTTAAATTCCAGCACAGTATTCCACTCAAGTGCTCAGGTTGATCCTTGGCACTTAAAGTGAGCTTGGATGACTTTTACCGCTAGGCTATCCCACGATCCTCAAATGTCAACTGAATGTTACTAAATGAACTGCCCAAACCAATAGAATTGGTCCCATTTAAGATTGTGTGTAGCTTTAGAGAAAAAAGAAAAAATGGGGACATCTCATTTTAAAGGTGGGTTTACATGGGGATGTAAATAGGTTAGTTCCGGTTAGGGTCCATAGTGTACTTGAAACAGGAACCGTTAATGAGAGGGTGGAGCCGGAACCGGTTTTGTACATGGGATGGGTCCTGGCCCAGGTCTAAATAAAGAATGATAGGGAAAAAGACTAGTTTTTAAGAAGAATTCTTGAAAATTGAGGTAATATATTGGGTTCTGGTTCCACGGGTCAAAACCAAGGTGGAACAAGACCCGGACCCATTTACTTATCGGGGCCTAAAAAAAGACTCAAATCTAGCTTTTAACTGGTCCATACCCCCGGGTAATCGAAGAATCGGGGACTAATTTACATCCCTAGCTAAGTTTACATTTTATACGATATTGGTTTTGATGTGTGGGTCCATCAAGATATTATCCTCTAAGTCTTTGACTTATAGAAGTCCTTAATTAATGGAGTGGAAGTCTATAGAGTGGCTCACCTATTGAAAACTTGAGCAGTTCAAAATAAATGTTTTTCCTTTAGCCTCCTTTTATTACAAATTTACCCTATAGCAAAAACAAAAATAATATTTTTCCGGTTTATGTTGTACCCTAAGTTTTATCTCAAAAGAAGTTGGACCCACTATAGGATTGACAACTTAGGGCTAAATCTTCTTAGGGGACAAACTCCTCTAAGATATATGGGATCGAGTCCTATTATATATGGGTAAAATCTTCAATCTTATGATGGGATCAAGTCCTATTAAAGTAAAATTTAGATACATGACATAAATTTAGAGGGTGTTTATTTTGAGCATATCAGATTAAAAATAAGTGGAATAGAGTGAATTCCATTCCAGTAGATTGGTGTATAACTTGGGACTAAAAGTGAGAGCTCTTGGGAGATCGACAGTGAGAACTCTTGGGAGATCAACGGGCAATGGTAAAAAAAAGTAATTTAGAATTTTTTCCATTACTCCTTTTTCTCATGCAAAACACCCATCCATATGCATTTAATTAAGATTTAAATCCAATGTCTTCAAGTCCCAACCTCCTCCCTCTCCTTTGCATTTCTATTCTATAACCGATTGTCATTAAATTTACCTACCCGCCATATTCAACTTTTTATCATTTTCTTTTCTATTGTTAAGAGATCCGACTCCCGTTTCCAACACAACTCTTGCTATTCGTTCTCTTTAAAATCCCTTTCATATTCATATCTAATGCAATTACCATCATCCATCAATTCATCCAATCCACACAATGCATCGTACTGGAAAGAAGAAGAAAATTTCCAATATTACACAAACACGAACACAAGTAGTATGTGAAAGAGATCGTATCAGCAATCTCCCAGATGAAATCCTTGTCCACATCCTCTCCTTCTTGCACATGAAATATGCTGTAAGAAGCAGCATCCTATCAACCAGATGGAGATATCTGTGGACTTGGAATAATCCCTCTCTCGACTTCTCATGTTGCAAAGCCACAGTAATCGATCGATGCTTGGAATTCCACCAAGCACCCAAACTACGCAGCTTGAAATACTGCAAATATCTTCTACGGCGACCCAGAGACGGAAGCCTTGAGCAGATGGCTCCGCTATGCTGCCACACACAGCGTTGAAGAGCTTTCTCTATTCCTTGCCAATCCTAACCAGGACAATTATCCTCTCTCACTTTTCGAGTGCCAAACGCTGATGCATTTGACTCTCAGAGCTGGTAAATTGAATCTGTCGGTGAATTTCCGTGGGTTCAAGTCTCTTGTAACCCTGTGTTTAAAGAAAGTCTTCATTAAGGAGGAGGAACTTTGCACATTGATCTCTACGTGTGATCTACTAGAGAACTTGGAAGTTTTTGGCTGTACTTTCGCAGAGAAACGGCTCAGGATTTCTTCTACCAACTCACGGCTCAGGAAGTTGAAAATAATCTCATTTCAAGAGCGCAGGAGTCCTGGTACGTTAGAGATCAATGCTCCCAGTCTCTTGTTTTTTACCTGCAGGGGGTGGAAGCTATCTTGGAGTGATTTTTCGCACTTATGTGAAGCTGATCTCAGATTCATCAGCTTCGACAGTAGTTGGAATGAAGATCTTGAGGGTTGGAGAAGACTACTGTCTGCCATGACATCTCTAAGGACTCTACTTGCTGGTGAATTGGTTTTTTCAGGTGTGGAAATATTCCTGGGAAGTGGATTTCTTTTTCTTCCTTTCGCATATGTGTTCGTTTTGATAGATCCATGGAAAGGACAGTTGTTCTGCTTTCCCATACAACCCACTCTTTGGTTGTTTGGTGTCTTCCTTGCAAAAGAGTTTAAAAATGAACAGATTTTCCTCACAGTAGAATCAATTTCTTTTTTCTCTTCTTTTTGTAAGGCAAGTACTGATCACAAACCCACTCAGCTACAGCCAGGGATTGATCTCTGACCAACTGAGCTGCCAGTAGATTGACATTCAGGTTATATATTTTACTTGGAGCATTAGTTCTCTCTCATGAATTTTTTTGACGCTTTTCAAGTTGTTCGTTGCTACAGAAACCCAAATGCAGGAAGCATTTACCTGTCCCGTTCCATGATCACTTTGTGTTCAAAAATCTCAAGGAGCTAGATGTCTTTATAAAGCACAAAGAAAGCAAAGATTACCTTGCCTCGTTCATATCCCTATTAAAAGCTTGCCCGGCTCTTGAGACAGTTCGTCTTTATGTCAGTCCCTATATTTCTCTCTTGCATTCTAATTTATTTTGTTTCTTTGTTGCTCATATGAATGTCCATGCTCACCGGCCTCTTCTGTTTCATCTTGGACTAACAGCTTGAATCAGGGTTAGAAAAGGATAGATGCGTCAGATATGATAAAGTGAGATTGTGGTTGAAAGAAATTCACGATCCAATCTTCTCACATGACCGATTGAAGACACTTGAGTGGGTGGATTTATGAGCACTAAAACTGAGTTGCTTCTTCTGAAGTTTCTATTAGAGAAAACAATTGCTCTCGAATCGCTTATTCTCAAACTTCGAAAGGAAATTAACAATTCTGAGTTGCTTAGAAATGAACTCACCCTCCATAAAGCTTCTCCGAATGCACAAATAATAATCCAGCAAAGAGATGTGACCATGTCAAAGAGAACTCAGAAGTACTTGAAGAACCTCTTGTGCATGACTGCTGCTTTTTTCTAGATTTTCTATTTTGAGTGGAACCCATGCCTTTTCCTTCTCTGTTCATATTGGAATGATTAGGACTGAAGCCTGAGACGTAAACCAATATTATGTGTAGTTCTTATCATTACATCGCTTATATTATGACATGGACTGTTATCGTTTTTCTTAATTAATTGTGAAAGGCTTTAAGCTCTCATATTCTATGATTCTTTTTTTTATTTGAAATATTAGAGGCCTTGATAATTGGCAAAGTAGAACTAACAAAGGAATTTCTCTAAATTGTATGTCTCTAAACTCCTTTTGTAATTTATTCTCATTTTAGATTGCATCCATCTCAATATTAGGTTTGATAATCTCCAACACATGTTTTATGTCAGAGGAAGAAATGGAATGGCACTGCTAATTTATTTGGATAGTCAAATCTATTTAATTGGAATGAATCTGTCTTTATGCATATATTTAAATTAAACCAAGATTTTAAGAACAGTTTCAGTACTGAAGTATATACTTGAAACCCTAAAAGAATTCTTCACCTTAAATTTAAGTGGATTAGTCTTTTGTGGTTTACATAAAAATTTTGAGAAAGTTACCGGAAACACCACGTTAGATGTCCGGTGCACCAACAGACCCTCATATTTCTTCTTTAACGGTAAACGCCTTACAGACAATCCCTTCAATCGCGCAATCCAAAATAACAAGAATGAGTGAAATATGGGGATTCTTGCATTGCATTTTCAATTATTTATACAACACAATTGTGTCATATATCTTTCCTTTCTTAATTTTTTTCCTTTCTATTTATTTTCTGGTGTCTAATTTGTTTTTCTTTTTATCATAGTTTTGTTTTATTAATTTTTTCCGCTTTTGATGGATTCTTTTATTTTCGTGGTGATAGTTTTTCATCGATTTATGTTTTTTCTCTTCTTTTCTTTTCAACTTTTGATTTTTAGACATTAGGTTTCTTTGAGTTTATTTATTTCTTCTAAGTTATTTTTATTATTGGATTGTCTGTAGACTTTTGTTTTCATATTGTGTTTTTGTAGTGTTTTTATCACTTTTATTTTTTTTATTATGGGTTTATTCAAAATATTTCAAAAGAATGTTCGAAGCAAAATACTCAATCAATTCCAAACAATTTAAAGTGTTATCATTTTGAAATTAACCACCTATGTT